>JAWPHD010017811.1:0-42834 GCA_037043455.1 Cyrtodaria siliqua
TTCATCAATGGTATAACAGCCAGTAGAGCGTTCACAGGCCCTCTTGGGCCCCTCTTGGGCCTCTTGTTTATTTGTGTTTTTTGTTTGTTAATTTTGTTTTACGCACGTTTTAAAGAACAAAGAAATATAAGTTTAATGAGGATAATTTAAATATTTAAAAATCGGCGAAATGTACATAAACAGCGCGTATTTTAACCTGGGTTATCGTTCAGTCAAAACTTACCGGACATTACGCATTGTTATATTTTGTGTTGACATACTATTTTTGTGCTGTCCAGTAACGGACTTTATTAATTTATGTATACATGTTCAAAATTTATGTATGTTCTGTTCAATACACAAATGGCGCAAAGAAGTATATTTTCATTTATGTCATCGCAGTCTACGAAACGGCCTGTGTGTTGGGGATGCACTGTCTGTCTCATTTATTTGACGTCTTCGGATGCCATTTTTTTTTTTTTTTACATACGGACGTTTATAGATGCACCCTAGGTGCAGTCTGACCCCGAAGAAGCAGAAAATAAGAGAGCTAGTACTATAATAACACCAATAACTTATAATATATAATATCACCAATAACTTATAATTTTAACAGATGTGGACCCTAACTTATTAAACAGCCTTTAATAACTTTGAATCTTTGACATAATGACACATTATTGTAAAATGGAATAGTAGTTTTTTAAGTTCAAATGCATATCCTTGCACACCTTTCTTGGCAATAACATATTTACAGAATTCACAAAAATTAAAGTTATTAAAGGATGTTTTATAAAACGGCGCTTCGATTTGTTTGATTTATATTTGACCTTTGACATTTCAATGTAATGTAATATACATAGTGATATAGAACATGTGTAATATACATAGTGATATAGAACACAAGACGAGGCAGGAATTGTCCGGCACCAGTTTCAGCACCATTTATTAAGGTTATAAAAAATATGTCACAAAGTAGGTGATATTAAAGAGTGTGAACTTGCTCTATATCACGAGAAGTTTTATTGTCGGACAAAAAAAAAATCAAAAAAAAAAATCCCTACCTACCCTACTAAATTGGCAATAAAAAGTAAAACCAAAAAAAAAGATTTCACCTGCCTACCTACCCTATCTTTTTTTTCAATGTAACAGGAAACCCAACTATTCTTTTATTTGGCCTAATGAACTTCGATAAAAGCAACAGTTATTGCTACTATTTATGGAAGTTTAAGAATTAATAACAATTGAGTAAAAATGCGTCTTTCATAGCAGTATAGAACAGTATTACATTAATTATATGTATGACATTTTCCCTGATAAGTGATAATTGAAGCAATTACAGTATACAGCCGTCAATCACTGGGGCTTAATTTATTGTTTGCAGCTGGGTAATTTGATACTCCAGTAAAGTTTATCTGTATTATAAATTCTCTTAAAGGTACACATGACAATCTGAACATTTTAAAATCACAAGGTCACACTAGTTTTTCTTCATAACTTGTATTTGTTCAATCATTAATATTAATTACACTAAAATAAATATGAAGTAAATTATTTTACATATAATTAACTGTTGATAATAATGCACTTTAATAATGTATCTTTAACTTATGGTAAAATCAGTGAGAAACATTGAAAACTTAATTTATTTATATGCAAGTAAAGTGAATATGATACTGGATATATAAATCGAAACAATAATTGCAATGCTTCATAAACACTTCAAGATTGCCATATGTCCCTTTAAGATAATGAAATGAATGAATGTATGCAATTTGCCATTACCATTGTAACATACTGCCATGCTAAAACCAGCAACAGAATTACATTAATTTTAATATGAGTTGACATTTCTTGATAAAACATGATACATGATTAATTAACATGTCAGTTCCTGAAACAATACAAATTGGCAAATTTCTTAAATTTTACATCAAGTCCAATGTGTAGTTTCTGCAGATAGCTATCAGGTATTAAAGGGAACTCGAGTACATCAGGCTTTGGGGCCTACTTTAAAACATAATAAAGTATAACATTATCAATTTAAGGGTGAAGTAGTTCATAAATATAGATGGAACAGTTTGTAGTAAATAAGTATTATGATGTGCAACAATATATATGTATATAAAATATGCATCGTGGTACACTAAATAAACCTCATAAGATTTGTTTGTTTGTTTCAATTGTGTTTTACGTCATTTTCAACACATGTAAGGTTATATATATGACCGTCAATTTTTTGTGGTAAAGGTAGACCAGCCACTTTTCCTGGGAAATAAACCTCATAAGAATAAAAACAAACACTATACTGCTACAATGGTACATAAATGTTGAACGTTCTAAAATACTTTGTACGAATTTGCATTTGCTTTCATATTTTTGTTTATCGCAAAACTATATTAACAAAAGTATTTTAAAATTAAATAACGTTTTAAAGTTCAATAAACTACCATACACGTGTAGTCTGTTTTTTTGGGGCAGGATTGCAAAATCAAAATCCGGTGTATAGAATGGTAATGCTTGTCCATCCAATAATATTTGCATTTAGCTTCATTTATTGAAAACTATGAATGCTACCAGTCTTGCTTGACTTTGTTAACAATTGCTATAAACCCTCGATTTTGTCAAGATGAAGGTCGCTTGAAACATGTATGATGGACATGTTTCTTTAGGCGAGACATCATGTTGCGCGCAACTCTTGTTAATTACAATGTATGCATATTTTAAGGATTTTTACACCTGAATTACCCCACCCATATACAACACAATGAAGAATTCTGAATATGAAATGTAAAAATAGTAGTACATCAGTCTTCGAAATAGTTTTTTTTAAGCACTTGCTCCTTCGGGCAGACAACATAGAATTTCAACTTGCCCGAATCCATTTTAACTTGCCCGAAAAAAAAATCAATAAAAAACTTGATTTCTTATTGTATCTTTATTCTCTATGAAAATAACAGAGAGAAAAATTTCTTGAAGAATTTTCTTTGTTTCGTTTACAGGGTCCGACAAATCTTTAAAATCTGTGGTAGCCCACTGGGATACCAGAAACTGAACTTGGTAGCCCGGCATGCGCGCGGCGGACTCTAGGCGACTCATTAACATTTTTCACATTGGTGAACTGTTATTGAACATGTTTGTATGTAAATGGATTTTGAACATGTTTGTATGTAAATGGATTTACTAAAAAAATCATTTCTATAATATATGACTTTTGACTTTGTTGTTTTACCAATATAAAAATAAAACAAATTATCAATTTCCTTTTAAGTAATTTAGAGGCATTTTTATAAAGATCCAAATCTAGGCTTTAAGGGTTTAACTAAATTTTAAAAAGATTAATATTTTAAATCATGTGGGTGCTAAAGCAAAATTATTATAAAATGCCTCTTAATCATTGAAATGAAATGGATAACGTTTTATTTTTTTTGATGATAGTCATTTGTACTTAAAAGTCGTCATCAACGTGTAAAAAAAATCGACAATAAAATCTACAGTCCAGGTTACATTTTTTCTTACATTTTTACGCAAGCGTTAATAAACAATAAAAGTGTGCTTTTATATACGAAATAAACAAGTGCTCATATATACATAGGCTAACGTTGATGACTACACGCGCAAACAAATGCATGTACATTGTACCGGGCAAATACTCAAAGGAACGGCCAGGTGATGTGATGACGTAGCGTGTACTGAGTTCATAAACTACAAATGTTTGTGTTACATGTACATAACACAAGCCATTCAAAACATTTGTAAACGCGATGTTTTTAATATGGTGGTCAACACTAATTGATAAGCGTACGTGTTTTTGAATTATGAACAAACTTTTCGCATCAAAAATCAAATCAAGAAAGCGCGTGACATCTTGATAAAAATGTATTTACGATATCCCACAGAGTTCTTCTATTTATAGGAATTGTGCAAAAATATTTAAATTTTCCTTGGTTGTTGAGATATTCAAGTTCAAAGTTCACTTATAAACAACTTTTCCCGATATTTTAAGCTCTACTGATCAGAGATCAGCAGAGCTTATGCCGTGGTGCGGCGTCCGTCGTCCGTCTGTCTGTCCGTCCGTCTGTCCGTCCGTCCGTTAACTTTTATTTGTAGCGACTACTCCTCTGAAACTACTGGATGGATATTCATAAAACTTTACAAAAATGTTGCCCATGAAGTCTAGTTGATCCTAGCAAAAATTCATGTTGATGTGAAATCCAAGATGGCCACCAAAGCTAAAAATAGATTTTTTAAATACAAGTTTGTAGCGACTACTTCTTGAAAACTATAAGTGATATTGATATGGGACTTTTTCTAAAATGAACAGCATGACATGATGTTGGTCCTTGTCGAAAATCGTTTTGATTTGACGTTAAACATGGCTGCCAGCGGCCATCTTTGTTTACATAGAGTTATATAATGAAAACTTGTAGCGACTACTCCTCTGAAACTACTTGACAGATTTTCATGAAACTTCACAGGAATGTTGCTCTTGATGTCTAATTGATCCTAGCAAAATTTCAGGTCGGCCGGAAATTCAAGATGGCCGCCACGGCTAAAAATAATTTTTCAAAATACAAGTTTGTAGCGACTACTTCTTGAAAAATATAAGTGATATTGATATGGGACTTTTTCTAAAATGATCAGCATGACATGATGTTGGTCCTTATCAAAAATTGTTTTGATTCGACGTTAAACGTGGCTGCCAGCGGCCATCTTTGTTTACATAGAGTCATATAGTAAAAACTTGTAGCGACTACTCCTCTAAAACTACCTAGCGGATTTTCATGAAACTTTACAGGAATGTTGCTCTTAATGTCTCATTGATCCTAGCAAAATTTCAGATCGGCCAGAAATTCAAGATGGCTGCCACAGTTAAAAATAGATTTTTAAAAAATAAGTTTGTAGCGACTACTTCTTGAAAACTATAAGTGATATTGATATGGGACTTTTTCTAAAATGATCAGCATGACATGATGGTTATCCGAGTCGAACATTATTTTGATTCGACATTAAACATGGCTGCCAGTGGCCATCTTTGTTTACATAGAGTTATATAATGAAAACTTGTAGCGACTACTCCTCTGAAACTACTTGACAGATTTTCATGAAACTTCACAAAAATGTTGCTCTTGATGTCTAATTGATCCTAGTAAAATTTCAGGTCGGCCGGAAATTCAAGATGGCCGCCATGGCTAAAAATAGATTTTCAAAATACAAGTTTGTAGCAACTACTTCTTGAAAACTATAAGTGATATTGATATGGGACTTTTTCTAAAATGATCAGCATGACATGATGGTTATCCGAGACGAACATTATTTTGATTCGACATTAAACATGGCTGCCAGTGGCCATCTTTGTTTACATAGAGTTATATAATGAAAACTTGTAGCGACTACTCCTCTGAAACTGCTTGACGGATTTTCATGAAACTTCATAGAAATGTTGCTCTTGATGTCTTATTGATCCTAGCAGAATTTTAGGTCGGCCGGAAATTCAAGATGGCCGCCATGGCTAAAAATAGATTTTCATGCAAGTTTGTAGCGACTACTTCTTGAAAAATATAAGTGATATTGATATGGGACTTTTTCTAAAATGATCAGCATGACATGATGTTGGTCCTTACCAAAAATCGTTTTGATTCGACGTTAAACGTGGCTGCCAGCGGCAATCTTTGTTTACATAGAGTTATATAGTAAAAACTTGTAGCGACTACTCCTCTGAAACTACTTGACGGATTTTCATGAAACTTTACAGGAATGTTGCTCTTAATGTCTAATTGATCCTAGCAAAATTTCAGATCGGCCAGAAATTCAAGATGGCTGCCACAGTTAAAAATAGATTTTTAAAAAATAAGTTTGTAGCGACTACTTCTTGAAAACTATTAAGTGATATTGATATGGGACTTTTTCTAAAATGATCAGCATGACATGATGGTTATCCGAGTCGAACATTATTTTGATTCGACATTAAACATGGCTGCCAGTGGCCATCTTTGTTTACATAAGAGTTATATAATGAAAACTTGTAGCGACTTCTCCTCTGAAACTACTTGACGGATTTTCATGAACTTCACAGGAATGTTGCTCTTGATGTCTAATTGATCCTAGCAAAATTTCAGGTCGGCCGAAAATTCAAGATGGCCGCCACGGCTAAAAATAAATTTTCAAAAAACAAGTTTGTAGCGACTACTTCCTGAAATCAAAATCAATCAGTAGAGCTTCAAGGTCATTGACCTCTTGTTTGTTATTGTTTACCAGGGCCTTCAGTTCAGGAAACATAAATTCTTATAATGAGTATGGTGCCCCGATGCAGCTTTTTAAAATAGCGCCGTTCAGGATTGTTATTCGCTTTTTGATTCTGTTGGATATAATTATTGACGAAGTTTGGTAAAATATAACCGAGAGTCCCCATAATCGCGATGGATACGAAATACCATCGCCGCGGTGGAATAAAATTGCCGCGATGAGTGGGAATTGTCGTAATCTGCGTGGTACCATCTGTATTATCATTTGATTTTTGACTTCTTTAATTGTCTTAGTCAATCGCCAGGTTTCTATTGCATGCAATTTGCAAACTAATTTGCACCTCAGGAAAAGGAGACACAATCTTCTCCCATAATGCCCCATGGCCATCCAATCAAAAGTTTTCCAGCCATGTCCGAGTGAATAAATTATTGATGCAACATCGTTATTATCCAATCAAAGTGTACCCTAGTATTAAAACAACTAACGAATATTAATGAGTTATGCATGATCTGGTCCGATCACCCGTGGTGTCTAAACACCTTGTTAATTGGTGTTATTATCGACGCGTGGTGGTGTAATCTTATCTAATTAGCTGGGAACACAAGATTTTATGATATGGATTAGAGCTAAAATCTGATTTTTGCCGGGCTACTTCAAAAGAAAATTTGCAGTAGCCAGCCGGACGCGAGATATTGATGTATTTTCGATTTAAATTTCCGAATTTGATCATTTTCGACCATTTTTTTCACTTGCCCGATCGGGCAGACAGGTTATAATTCTAACTTGTCCGCCGGGATTGTTACTTGTCCCGGGCTTCGGGCAAGTGGGTTATTTCGAAGACTGAGTACATGCATTTGCACGAACCATTTTTGTGTTACTAAAAAAAGAATCGACGAAGATGAATTGATTTGAATTGGGGTTTAACGTTGCACCAACACAAACATGTTATATGGCGCCAACAGGAATGAACATTCGATCCGGCTCACTCTTCATTAACATCTAGATAAAAATATGCAGAATGTGCCTAGAACCTTCTTACCTACAGAACTGCAGAGTTCTCTGGGTTTTTTCATTTTTCGCTTGAGCCACGATCACTGCCACCGCTGAAGTAGCACCTGAAACAATACAGGTTTCATGATGAAAATAATGAACAAAAATGACAAAATGAACATGAATTCGGGGAAATTTTACCCCTCTGCCTGGATATGCAGTGGTCATATTCTTCTTGCCTGGGAACCACACGGCGTCGACGAAGAAATATCTTTAGGATGATACCCAGATCACTGTACTAACTACTTACCATGGCAACTATTTGTTAGTATTGGTGCAGTTGTTAAAATATCACCTGCTTAGGATATATATCTAAACATAGGTTGTGATGTTCTCCGTACTTGATTTAGAGTAAGGAATTAACCTAGGATAGTAAGCATCAACCCTACTTTTGCGCATGCAAGTGACATCTTCCAAAAAAAAGTGCACCAACAACTCCCATGGTATATCAATAATTCAAAGTCATTATTTATTACTGATTCTTTGCACGTTAAGGGAAAATGATCAAATGAATAACAAAAACATAAATAAATAACACAATCTTTATTCAAAACGTTGTTTTTATAACTTTAAAATTTGAAGTTGCTAATGTCACATTTTGACGGAAGTTTTGACAGACATTTGTGACATTAGCAACAAGTAAAAATTGGGAAAAAGCAAGCATAGACTGTAGGTTATATAATGTTATCTGGATACCTGTAATATTCTTATTGAATGGATAAAGAATGTAAAAATAACATATTCAGAGAGTCTTTGCAGAAAAAGTAACATACATTTTACGAAGTTGCTAATGTCATTTTTTGACGGAACAATGTTTTGCTAATGTCATTTTTGACGGAACAATATGTTGCTAATGTCACATTTTGACGGAACTTTGTTTTGCTCATAATGATTGATTGATAGAATGTCATTATTAGGCATGTTTATTTGTAAAATATTTGTTAAACACATGCATGCATTTCTGTATCATGTTTTAATGAACTTACAGTTCTAAATAAACATTTGCTAAATTGAAAATTTCATTGTCTCTTTTATTTCAAGAAAAAATGCATGAAGTGTTTAGTCAGATGTATGTATATACATATATAATACTAGTACCACATTTGTAAAGGTTTTTCACCAGTATATATCTTTTCTAAATTACAAACACATCAACATGGTTTTTCTGATATTAACAATGTAACACTCAAACTTCCCAAAACATATATATATATAATAAAGTCTGGAGCCAGCAAGTTTGCGGTCAGGCTCGGGCAACACTTTTTTAAGTCAAATTTTAACTACATTCTAAATTAAAAACAGAAACAGTTAAAATTGTTAATTTTTCTGCCAACTAGGGCTTAGATACTGTCAGTAATCCTTATCACTGTTGACCAAATGATACAGAAAAACACAGATAGCACAGTTCAAGTCTTAATCTATTAAAATGTATAATAGATTCTAGATCCGATCATGACAAGTGATGGCTGATTTATCTGCTCAATAATATCTTCCCAGCAAACAAAAAATGGTTTTTCTTCCAAGGTCCATAGACGTTTCTTATATGCACGATAAAACTGGACCCACATTCCATATTCCTCGACTTCATCAGTCTTTGGGACAACCTGAAATTATATACATAAACAGCTGAATAAGAATGATATACTAATTGATACTCGGCATTCATGAATTCATTTATAAGAAGTCTATAAGTATTATATGTATTCGATTACATTTTATGTGACTGTATTTGTCATACTTAAAAACTATATTAAAACATGGCTTTGTACAAATTCAAATGTGAACATATATATATATTATCCAAAAACATAACACCATCAACAAAGTAAAGTCAAAATGAACTGGAAATATCACTGAAGGAGATGAATATCCCAAGACGGTATTGCCGTTCTTTCAAAGAGCCATGACTCTGTCCCAAATTATTTTGGCACACTTAACAGCCAATATGCATTTATAACTAGGCTTGGTACCCAGTTTCATAACATTCCGACTTAGGGTCACTGAGAAATAAATTCAAATAATGTTCATGAGATATGTTCACAGGCTGATAGATGGACAAACCGACAAGTATGACTCCTATATTGCCCCCATATACTTATGGGGAAATAATAACTGTAACACAATTCTGAACATTTTACTTACCACAGCATTCAATGTTTTTAAACCAACACTAACTAAAATGTTGGTTCCTACAGGAAACCTATTCACAAGTAATGCATAATTAGTATAAAAAAAATATTGAGTAGCCAAAAGAAGAATTCTAACATGTGAATCATCAAAGTCGTCGTGATTTGTTAGTGTTTATAGGAATTGTGAACTACAAATGTACGTCTTGCAACAGTTTTTTTGGGAAACTTATACTTCGTATAAATAAAGAGATTTAATATTATATGAATAGGTGCACAATCAATACTACTTTGTTACTGTTGCGTGTCAGATTTGTACGTGTAATATCATGGTCCCTAACGTGTAATTAAGTAAATTATGGCTACCTGGATGGAAGTTTGGTATCAACACTGGGCTGGAGCGGCTCGCTCTCGACACTGGGCTGGAGCGGCTCGCTCTCGACACTGGGCTGGATCGGATCGCTCTCGACACTGGGCTGGGGCGGATCGCTCTCTACACTGGGCTGGATCGGCTCGCTCTCGACACTGGGCTGGGGCGGCTCGCCCTCGACACTGGGCTGGATCGGCTCGCCCTCGACACTGGGCTGTAGCGGCTCGCCCTCGACACTGGGCTGGAGCGGCTCGCCCTCGACACTGGGCTGTAGCGGCTCGCCCTCGTCACTGGGCTGGAGCGGCTCGCTCTCGACACTTGGCTGGAGCGGCTCGCTCTCGACACTGGGCTGGAGCTGCTCGCTCTGGACACTGGGCTGGAGCAGCTCGGTCTATGTACATTCAAACATAATTATTCATAGGTGGAAGACAATGGCATTGATCGAAGCTCATGACCAATAGCTAGAAACTTAGTATTACAGCAAACGCTGTATTTATTTGAACCTATTTATTTTACATGAATTTTGAAGCCAAACATTTTTAAAAAAGTTTGCTTTCTGGGTAAAATATAATTAATGTGATTAAATTGCCTTGCTCAAGGAGACGCCAAATTTGTAAACACTCAAAACAACATACATACTTTGAATGATCTATAAACATGTCTTGTAAAAAATACTAACCAATCTGTGTATATCATTTCCATCAGCGAGTATCTCATCGTGGTCCAGATCGTCCAACAAATGACCAATGAAACTGTTATCCAGGACTTCATCAGCTGTCCAGTCATCGACAACTTCATTGTAGTCTGCAACGATGTCAAATACACTGGTGTCTGCATGCGATTCCTCGAGTTCTTCCGATTCACCAACAAAAGTTGGGAGCAGGGCGACAAAGTGATTTGGATGCCAGTTTAGTGCATTAAGATGGTCCCCATTTAAATTTGTCCACATCACATAAACAGGCGCAAGTGCAGAAGGGTTGAATGGATGGAAAGTCCTGTTAAGATCAGATCTTACTGTATGCCCACCATGTGTAGGGTATACAGAGCATACAGGCCGAGCCAGTACATTTGACAAAGCTGCAATTTGCCAGATGCCCATATACACGCCACTTCCTCTAATGTTGAGCACCTCCTGCTCAAACAATTTCCTGATAGTGCATTCAGTAAGCCTTTCCCCATTGTAGTTTTCAGAATACATGGCATACCTTTTGGCAATATTAATGGGTTGATTGCCATCTTGAAGATACTCATCTAACAGGTAGATGTCTCGGTTCTTTATCAATTCAAGAACAATTCTTGCCCTCATCTCTACAAAATTGTTTTCATGTCCATAGGCAAAAACACTGGCCACCCGAGGTAAACAGTTCCCATCCCCGTAAATTGTTGACGGATACAAATTTCCGAGGCCTTCAGGGATAAGTGGCAATGAATTTTTATCTATGACCAATCCAGCTGAAATAAGTGATACCGTTGGTGGTGTTGGTAAAATCGGGAGCAATATGCTTTTGTTTTTCAAACCTCGGAATGTTTTTGGTCTCGATAGTTGTTCGGTAACACTTTGGACATGCTCTGTTGTTGTTAGTGATGCACTTTCTTGATCAACTTGGTCTTTAAGTGGTGCACATTCTGCCTCAATTTGGTCTTCATCTTGCTTATCAACTTTCTTCTGTCTACCGTGTTTTTCTGGTGTTACTGCATGTACCTGGATGATGTCTTTGGTGATGTAGTTCTGAACGTATGCTGCATTCAAACAGTTGGCATTGTCCCCATCTTCGCAATTGTTGCAGAAGCATGATAAATTTCTGACCTTCAGGACATTTTTGGTTTTCGTGTTTAGTGCCTGGTGTATTTTTCTTGTGTTAACCAATGTTTTGACGTCAGTTTCTAGCCGGTCTCTAGTAATATCTCCATTTTCAACAAAGAAGAATTTTCTTTTTGTGAATGCTTCATCAAGTTCCAAATTACCTTTGGCAAAGGTAAACAAGTCCTGTGCATCGTTTATCACCACTTTCTTCCCAATGATCGCCCTGTCAACAGCTCTGTTAAAAACACCTGTTTCTCCGTCACAGTCTCCTTTGCCGTGTTCTGAGCCGAAATAATTGCGGTTTATTTCTATATCTGCATGTGCCAAGTCTGCAAATGGACCCTTGGACTTGTATTGAGAACTACAACCGTCACTGAACACGATTTTTTTTCTAGGTGTTTGTCCAATCTGAGTCGCAAGATGTTGGTCAACTATCTGCTGGAAATGATTGACAGCGTGGTAATCGTGGCTGTTATCCTCTGAAATGATAATAGAGGTTTCTCGCACTATTTCATCTTCTCCTCGATAGTAGGTCACTATAGGGTGTATCGTGATTTGTTGGGCAGTGAAATAAGCAGACTTAATTTCATCCTGATACTTTACTTCTCGATTTTTGGCAAAATCCAACACTTGCAATACACAGTCATTTGGCAAATTGTTTTTTATATTACAAAATTGCTTGGACTGCCATGACGCTGTATGGAAGTGCTGGAAAAAAGTGGTTCCTTGCGCTGGTTTTTCAACATCGAAATCTACCAGTTCATGTAGCAAGTCCTGCTTATTTCCCTTTTTGGTAACCAACACTTTCTTTACTCTTCCGTCTTTGCTCGTTTTCTTTTCCCATCTACTCCAGTAAATTTCCTTATCTTCAGGGACATCACTATAAAATCGGTTGATTGTGTCAAGATAGTCATCTGAGCATTTTTTGCAAGTTCCATTAATGCATTCTGGCTTGTAGAATCTTTCATTGTCTGGTTTCGGGCAAAGAAGAATTTCAAAGATATCTTCTTCATTTACTTTCTTTTTGCTTTTGTCCAACACAACTCTGTTGAGTGATAACAGTTTGTACCTCACATTGATACAATAGCCGCAACAGCAGAATTCCCGATGACTAGCTGCCATTTTGCGCACATTTTTTGGTCGCATGGTCGCAAATGTACCTAAGCTTACTCGCTTTGATGGGTATTCAGCATTGTATTTGGCGTTAGCGGCTTGTATCGACACTTGAAGTGCATACCCTGGTCCCTCCTTTGTCGCGTATCTTCTCTGTGGAAGCACCCTTGATATGTCTTCCCGCTTATAAAACTGTTGTATGGATTTTCTGTCTACTTTGTACCTGCGCGCTACACATTTCCTTCTTGAAAGTGTGCGTCTATTTAGATGTAGCCGGTTGGCAAGTGTGCGGATGCTTGACTTCACAAGAGTCTTTGCTATTGTTTTCAAGACAGATTTTCCAGTCTTTGACGAATGTAATCTTGTCACCACTGAATCATCCAAACTAACACCCCTTAATCGTTTAGGATGTGTCACGCCAATCTCTTCTAAGGCTTTTCTTTTTCGGGGTGTTGTTCGCTTAATTAGATTGTCTATGACAATTGCAAATTTTCTTGGAGTAGATGGCAGGGTTGCCCGAGCATTGCTTGTTACATTCCAACATGTCTTTTTCGAGGAAAATCCACTACAATCTGCCACTTCAACTTGTGGAGACACAACTTTTTTCAAACTTCGTCTTTTCACAGATTTACGTTCTCTATCTTTTTTTCTTATCCAGGCTTTCTTCTGAGTAGACAAACTAGCCCTGCTTTTCCGTTTCATCTCACGATTATAGTCCTTCTTTGTTTTAATAAGGTTTCGTGTTGTAACATTATTTTTGTTCACTTTCTTTTTCTGAATTGGATCATTTATGCATTCTTGCGTTTTCTGTGCTATGTAACGCCTTTGTCTCTCTCGTTGTAACATAAGTTGCCTCTCTTTCTTCTCCCTTACTTCTTCACTTACATCTCTTTTCTCAAGCTCTTTCTTTATCTTCATTCTGTTTGCTTTTGATAGTTCTCTCTGTTTTATCAAGTAGTCTTCATACAATGCTGGGTTAGCCGTCTTCAGACGTTTCCGATATACGGCACTTTTGGATTGCCCCGTCTCCATCACTGATTTATTCTGGTGATATATAAAAAAAGTTAAAAAGTTATCATGTATGTACAGTTCATCATCATCATCATCCACCACCGCCACCACCACCATCATCATATTCATTATTGGTTCGATTCCCAGTATAATTTAAAACTGTCATTGGTTCAATTCCCAGCATCATTGACAACACCACTGCCACCACTACAACAATCATGATAATTGACTCACTATCACAATAACTTCCATAACTTATATCAAGATTTACCCAACAAACACCACCACCAACATCACCACCACCACCACCACCACCATCATCATTATCATCATCATCACCACCACTACCACCACCATTACCACCACTACAACAATCATGATAATTTACTCACTATCACAATAACTTCCATAACTTATATCAAGATTTACCCAACAAACACCACCACCAACATCATCATCACCACCACCACCAACATCATCATCACCACCACCACCAACACTACCACCACCATCATCATCATCATCATCATCATCATCATCATCATCATCATCATCACCCCCCCCCATCACCACCACCATCATCATCATCATCATCATCATCACTTCCACCACCACCACCACCACCATCATTATCATCATCATCACCACCACTACCACCACCATTACCACCACTACAACAATCATGATAATTGACTCACTATCACAATAACTTCCATAACTTATATCAAGATTAACCCAACAAACACCACCACCAACATCATCATCACCACCACCACCACCACCACCATCATTATCATCATCATCACCACCACTACCACCACCATTACCACCACTACAACAATCATGATAATTTACTCACTATCACAATAACGTCCATAACTTATATCAAGATTTACCCAACAAACACCACCACCAACATCATCATCACCACCACCACCAACATCATCACCACCACCACCAACATTACTACCACCACCACCACCACCACCACCACCACCATCATCATCATCATCATCCTCATCATCATTATCATCATCATCATCATCATCATCACCCCCCGCCCATCATCATCATCATCATCATCATCATCATCATCATCACCACCACCACCACCATCATCATCATCATCATCATCATCATCATCACCATCATCATCATCATCATCAACCCCCCCCCCCCCCATCATCATCATCATCATCATCACCACCACCACCACCACCACCACCACCACCATCATCATCATCATCATCACCACCACTACCACCACCATTACCACCACTACAACAATCATGATAATTTACTCACTATCACAAAAACTTCCATAACTTATATCAAGATTTGAAAGAACAACATTGCCGCGAACAACCGTTGCTTAAACAACCGTTGCTTGAACAACCGTTGCTCAAACAACCGTTGCTTAAAACAACCGTTGCATCGTTGTATTTTTACATTTTTTGTCATCATCCGACAACGTTAAGAATATTCGTGCGTATCTTTTAAAGGGCGGGAAGAACCCCACAATAAAACGTGCGCTGCGTGTTTTTCCCGCCGCGTAGAATATGCGCACGGATATTCTTATGTTGTCGGATGAAATCTTTTGTGGCTTACTTCGATCGTCCGTCCAGAAATGACGATCGCAAAAATATGTCCGTCCAAAATTGACGTATGAATTGTTAAATAAAATATAGTCCGTCAATACATGACCGTCGCAACAGTTAGTCTGTCCAGAATGACGATCAACATCGAGTCTGTCCGTCAAAATATGACGATCGATATTACTACTCCGTCAATATATGACGATCGCAACAGTTTGTCTGTCCAAAATGACGATCGACATCGTGACTGTCCGTCAAAATATGACGATCGAAGCCGCAAAATCAATGCCACAGTGCGTATTGGGACACTTACTTCTCGTTTTGCATCCAGATTACATAAACATGTTTCAAAAATGGTGAATATTGGCTCTAAATAATATAAAACCCGACAAAAACAACGATGAAAATACAGATGAGTCTATCGTCATTTCTTGCGAACGTAAAATAATGTTGACAGACTGCAAACTTACCCTATTTACCGCTCAGCCTCGGCGTTGTTTTGAAAAAACGCGGACATTTTTTGGATGACATGAACGACCCGGATGTAATAAATGCGCCACCTATATCGAGATTTAAACAGAGAAAGGGAAATAACCGTCGCATTACCAGTGCCCCGGAGCGATCGTCACGTAGACATTTTGACAGAACTGACGCTGACATTATCAAATGCATCTAATAAACACATATTAATGTCATTGCTAGTATTCTAAATGTATTAATGTGCACACAAATCATTATATTTAAATGTGTGCACAGTTCTTACAGCGGCTGTGTGATTATTTAGGCAGGAAGAACATATTTTTTATTGGTGCACGAACGTCATCTATTTTGACGGAAAAACTTTTTTTTTAAGTAAAAAAATAAAATGAAAAAATATCGATCTAGCAAGGATAACAACCATGTAGAAAATAAAAAAAATCAATATTTATCATATAGATGACAGAAACACACATGAATGGAAACAACATCCCACTTAAAACTAAAAATAAACATCTGTAAATATTTCCATGATTTTTTGGGGGAGTTGTGTCCGTCAATTTTTGGTCATTTTCAGGTTTTATTTTTGTTAACAAACAACATAAGAAACAACACATTTGCTTCATTTTAGTTTTTTTGTGATATACATGCCATAATATTATATTAAAAATATGTCAGTCAATACAAATAACGTTTATATCAAAGTTACAGAACATTTCTTATTTTGACGGACACTTGTGCGCTTTTTTTTGGAAGATGTCATGTGCAAGTGGAATGATTATTACCTAAAAAGGTGTATTGCCAATGAAGAGAGAGAGGGAGTGTGTTTTTTTTTTCGTTTTTTTGGGGAGGTGGGGTTATATAGGCATTTAGGAACCTCCCCTACCGACGAATAGACACCTATGTTTCTTTAACATGATGGGAGGAAAAAAACAAGCGATACAAGGGATCGCCTGGTTTACGTCCCCATCCGACGGACGAGGGTAAAAGTGTCGACAAAATTAACTGGCTCCGGTGAGGCTTGAAACAGGGTCCTCTGAATTTAAAGTCCCCCGTGCTATCCACTGCATCAACAGGCTTTATGCGCTGAAGCAGCATAACTGCATTAAAATACATACAACTAAAATGTTAATCCGTGATTAAGGTTATATCAAAGAAGCTGGGTTCACAACGGTCTCTCTTATCTAGCAAGTTAGCATCAAGTTCATGTATGTAGAGTTGCAATATGCCTGCAAGCCTTATATATGCCCAGCTCATTGCTGTTTTGATAAACTTGGCAATTAATGCCTTGGGATAAAAAAGGACAATTAAGAATACTCAGCACATATCTCATTTAAATAATATAACTTAATGTGACAATATAACATACATAAGAGTATAAGATAACATATTTTTTAAACGCTTCCAGATAAGAATCGGTACCCAATGCATGGAGATAGATTACATTTAGTGATCAGGGTTTAGTTTACTGATGTTTACTCTGAAAGCTATATTCGACATACAGGTGCTACTGCAGTTAAAGTAGCTATCTCGCCAACAACAGCCACATTTTACAACATATGTACATCGTTTCTAAACCTACTGACCACGAGGTATATACATAACTTGCATCGTTTGAGAATCAAAACTCTATAGATACAATATAAAAAGCTTTAACCAGCCAGATAAAAAAAAATAAAAATGGTTAATTCATTTTACAATTTTTCAATCACGTGTATTATAAGAACCCATGAATAAACAGACTTTTAAGCGACACATATGCATTATTATATGAGCTGAACACCTGGATAGAGTTTTGATAAACTGTTTCTGTAAGTGTAATTTTGTCGTAATTTGGCGGGATATTTTATAATTTGTATAACAAACACCTAAACATAAACAGTTAAACCGTAAAATTCTTTTCTTTTTCTTTCTGTTTCTTTTTGCAATTAGTTGAAAATGAGTGGTCTACTTTGTGATTTTAGTTTGTGGATTTATTCAATATGCGATTTGTAAACATGGTTAAGTCTTCATAATGGCATACCTTATCAAAAGTCACATTCTCTCTATATATATATTTCAGTTTACTTAAACTTTTGAAGTGATTTTATGAAAAGTGTACAACTTCAAGCCATAAACAAGAGACCCACTCGCCTTGTCTCAAAGTGCTCTCATGTTTTAAGAAACAACAATTTCTTTATATAAATCTGTAAAACTGTAACCCCCGTAGTGGCCATATTTGACCCCAGTGTCGACATTTGAACAAACTAGGTAGAGGATCATAAGCTTATGGTACATGCTAACTATTATTTAGCTTTTGAAGTATCGGAGAAGCTGTTTGAATATGTTTTCCTTTATAATTCAATGTTATGGTGTGACCCCGGGACAGGGCCAAATTTGATTCCTGGCTTGATTCAAGGGACACCATTTAAATTATTTGGTATAGGACAATAATTAGACCTCTAGCTCTTGTAGTTTCAGAGAAGATGATGTTTATAGACGTTCCTACATAACTCTTATGTAAATATGTGACCCCCGGGACCGGGCGAAATTTGACCTAAGATCACCATTTGAACAAAATAAATTGGTAGAGATCGATACTATTAAGCTACATGCATCGTATTAGACCTCTAGCTCTTGTAGTGTCAAAAAAGAATATTTTTATGGACTTTCCTATATAATTCTTTGTAAAACTCTGACCCCGGAACCGGGCCATAGTTGGACACAGAGCCACGATATGAACACAATTGATAGAGAATTATAAGCTTATACAATATGCAAAATAGTACACCTCTGGCTCTCGTTTTTTTTTAGAGAAGAGATTTTAAAGATGTTTCTATATGACTCTGTAAATATATGAACCCTGGGGCGGAGCCAGATATGACCCCAGGGTCAACATTTTAACAAACTTGCTAGTGGACCATAAGCTTATGCTTCATGCATAATATGGAACCTCTAGCTCTTACAGTTTTATAGAAAATTATTTATTTTAAAGATTTCCTATATAACTCTGTGAAAAGATTTTACCCCCCGGGGCTGGGCCATATTTGACCCTGGGGTCACCATTTTATAAATACTTGGTAGAGGACCCTAAATGTATAATACATGCAAAATATTTGACCTGTAGCTCTTCTAGTTTCAGCGAAAACAATTTTTTAAAGAAACAAGAGTTTTGCTTAAAAGGTGGAGATAACTCTAATAACAGGAATCATCTACCCTGTTCACACTGCTATCATGGATTTTTTGTTTCTCTACAAGGTATTCAATAACATGGTACTAGTAAGAATTTGTCCCTTGAGATGGTGACAAAAAAGTGTATGGCTCACGGTCTATATTGGGTATGCACATTATTACTCTTGGACATGCAGAGTTGTAATATCCAACTTCCTGTGAGCAAATTGTGCTAAAAGCTGAAGAGTTTTTAAACAATCTTATTAAAAGCAGACCCTTTACGATACTCTTCGCTACTAGGATCTGACAACTTCCCATTACCTGTCACGTCAGATTGACCGCACGATTAGCTAATCAGATTTGAGCCTACAAAAGTGTTTGGTATTGACAGCTTCACTGCGCATGTTTCATTTCAGTAAAACGCGAGTACGTTGTCAACTGAGCTAATCGGGCCACATGTACACATGTACTATGGCATACTATTTAGGCTAGCTTATGTCGTAATAATTTCGGTGGAATATATATATTTTCAAAATAAACGACAGCGCCCATGATAAAACATGCCATTTAGTGCATTTCTTTGAATTTATCGTGCAGTAACACAGCAATAACACACAAAGACTTATCTTTATTCGGATATGTAGATTTTCATTAAATATTTTTTTCAGTTCACTCGAATGTCAGCTGAAATGCGAGATTTCATTGGTTGAATTTAGTTGTAGATGAAAGGTCGATCTGACGTGACTTCAAAGGCAATATGGTCAGATCCAATAGCACACAGCAATAACACACAAAGACTTATCTTTATTCGGATATGTAGATTTTCATTTGTTCAGTTCACTCGAATGTCAGCTGAAATGCGAGATTTCATTGGTTGAATTTAGTTGTAGATGAAAGGTCGATCTGACGTGACTTCAAAGGCAATATGGTCAGATCCAATAGCGGAGAGTATCAAAGCGTAATTAGGATATGATTTTAATGAGATTGGATTTTAAAGGGACATAATCTTTTTAAATAAATACCGAACTGCCCTTGTCAAAAAAAGCTACCTTATACGTACGTTTTGCGTAGCTAAAATTATTTCAAAAGCTACGTAAAAGCTACGTAAAAGCTAGCGGTATTGGCACCTGCGTATTTCTTCGTATACGCAGCTTTTGCGCAGATTTTACAAAAATGATGCAAAACATAGCATTAACAAACAAGCTGAGCAAAAGCTGCGTAAAACGCAGCTTTTACGAAGGTGCCAATACCGCTAGCTTTTACGTAGCTATTACGCAGGTCTGCATAAACGAAGCTTTTACGCAGATCTCTGTAAAAGCCTTTTACGCAGGTGCCAATACCGCTAGCTTTTACGTAGCTATTACGCAGGTCTGCATAAACACAATTTTTACGCAGATCTCTGTAAAAGCTGCGTAAAACGCAGCTTTTACGCAGGTGCCAATACCGCTAGCTTTTACGTAGCTATTACGCAGGTCTGCGTAAACGCAGCTTTTACGCAGGTCTGCATTAACGAAGCTTTGATGCAGATCTTTGTTAAAGCTGCGTAAAAGCTTCGCAATAGCTGCGTAAAAACTGGCGGTATTGGCGTAAAACGCAGTTTTTACACAGCTATTACGAAGCTTCTGTGCAGATCTTTGTGAAAGCTGCGTAAATGAAGGATTTAAAAAGCTTCGTCTTTCTTTTTCAATAAAGGGTCCTCCGAGGGCTAGTGAAAATTTGAGCAGATATAAATGGAAACGTAAATGTAGTCAAAATGATGCGCCACTATAAGCACTACAGGTCAAAGATAAGCACTACAGGTCTTTGACCGCTAGAGCATGGAATACATAAGGATGTGATCAATAAGAAACAATCAGTAATAAAGGCAATAAAGTTTATATGTACTTAATCTAGGTCCCCCTGTACAGGATTCAAATTTAACAGAATAAATAACATCACTATATCTCAGCAGCAAATGTTGAACAATACATGGAAATAACATGTTACATAATTTTAATCTTAAAAAGTGATATTGGTGAAACGGCAGAAATGAAATTCAAAGCTATTTGACACTGGAAAAGTGTTACCTAAGCATTTTTATATTGAAATATTTAAACTATAAAACAAACAACTGATATGCAAAATGCAATGTGAAAAAATAAACTAAAACGAAACATCTATTAAATTTCACTTTAACATGAAAAAGTTTGGTAGAAACACTAACAGACTGAATATAATATTGAGCACTTATTTACATTGAATATACACTGAAGGGACACACAGCAACCTTGTAGTTAATAAAACAGTTAAATTAGCACCCAAATTTACTAACCCCACATCATTTTATGTCTTTTCCCTCTTTATTCTACTATATGTTGAAAAATGTTAGGGATGCAATATAATCCACTCAGGTGTTTGCAAAATCAATTTGCTTTCAAGGATTCAAATAATGATTTGTGCATAATAAATATGAAAACTAATATTATTGTCCTTCAAAACTAAACTATAGACTTCATGTGAAACACATTTGAAAACACTGTCTGATTCTAAAATAACAGGTAAACATATCTTTGATTTGTTTGTTTTCTCAGAGACCTATATTAATAATGTTTTTTTAAATAAAGACCATAATTATTAAAAAAGATATACACTGCACCCCTGGATAACAATTAGCTCCATTTATCTACACATCTAAGCCCCGGTAAGCGGCCTCAAACCCTCTCAAAATTGTCCTCATTGTTCGTTCAACATCATCTTCTGGAACCTCAAACCGACTTAATTATTGCTGTCCTGTAGATGCAAACATGTATGAAGTTTAAAAGCTTTACGGCTCGAGGTGTCCTGAGTAAAACTTAAATTTAAAACAGACGTATGGGACAGTCGGAAAATGGTAATGAACTCTATGACTGATCCACTTCCGTGTTAAGGCAAATATATACACCATTGAAAAACATAGCACTATATATATACATCTAAACCTCTGTAGGATGACTCGAACCCTCTTAAAACTGTTCTCATTTTCATTTGGCTTCATCTGTTGGCACCTAAACCGTTCCCGAAGAACATAGATCTGAAAAGATAGTATATTTATAAATAAATTAATGTCTCCAAAAAAGACAAAATAAATTTATAAATGTATAAAAAAAAATCCATTTTAAATATAATAGTTTTTAATACTTCTGAAAATTTAAAACCTATATTATATTAAAAGGGCCTCATTGCAATCTTAGTCGTGTGGGTTCAATCCCTGGCTGGATTATAACAAACACTTCATGGTACTAGTAGTCCCAAGCATATAAAGTCGTAATTCTAGGACTGGTCAGTCCGGTGTCTGTATCATGTTATTTGTCTACAGCACGGTATTCCAGTATGGCACCACTATAAAATTGAGCATAGAGCTCATTTCGAAAAAATAAAACGGTGTGATAAAACTTAAAGATTGTTAAATCGTTGGGTGTGGGATGGGGTGGTGGAGGTGACATGTGCACCAAATAACAGCACGTGGGGGGATGGGGTGTAAAAGCTATTTAGGAGGAGTAGCGGCGACAATATTATATTAAAAGTAAAAAATTCAAAGGGCAATAAAAAATCAGTGAACCGGAACGAAAGCATGACATCATACCGATACTTCTGTAAAGTTTTGTCAATATCCAACAAGCCATTTAGGAGTAGTGGCGACAAAAAATTTAAAGTAAAAAACTCAAAGACTCCGTCAAAAATCAGCGAACCAGACCGAAAGCGTGACATCATACTTCCTGCAAAGTTTCGGCAAAATGCATCAAGCCGTTTAGGAGGAATAGCGGTGCCAACAAATTTAAAGTGAACAATGCAAAGGGCCATAATTCTGTCAAAAATCAGCAAACCGGAACGACAGCACGATATGCACAACTAGACATCATACCGATGCTTCTGCAAAGTTTTGTAAATATCCAACAAGGCGTTTAGGAGTAGCGGCGACAACAAATTTAACTTTAAAAAATGCAAAGGGATATAACTCCGTCAAAAATCAGTGAATCAAACTGAAAGCAAGACATGCACAACAAGACATCATACCGATGCTTCCTTCAAAGTTTTGTCAAAATCCATCAAGCCATTTAGGAGTGTGTGTGTGGGGGTGTGTGGACCATTTCAGACCATTAAACGACTTGCATGCTGTCGCACACTTCAAATGCTTGATACAGTTAACCCTATAGATATTCTTCCCATTTATATATAAATATTTTTATATAGCTGTAAATGGAGAGTGGCTCTGGAGTGTTCATTTCATGTTGATGCAATATAACCTTTTTATGTGGTGCGCCATAAACCTCAATTTAAACTTCCAGTGTGAAACTTCTGCGAGAAAAATACCTTTGATCTGAAGGCATACCTGTCATAGGATCTAAGGTTGAGGATGTATTCTGTTGAATCTGTTGGACACCTTCATCATCACCTTCCGAGCGACCCGACCATTGACAACTTGCGCTCATGTCAACATCTCCTGAAAACTCCAAGCATAACAATTGCTGATATATTATACCACTTCAATTTCTAAATAAAGAATTGAATTGTACATGTGCTGTTATACGCCACATAACAGCACATGTGGCTTTTAAAGGACTTATTAATAAATATACAGACATAAATATACTGATTGGTTGTCGATGAAAAATGTTTGACTCCTTAAAAGTATACCCATTACAACCTGTCGCAATGCAGTCACCTGACATCAAACTGACAAAAATGTTCAGTCAATCGTCATATTTTGTGTATGTAAAACTTTTTAAAACTAGAGGTTGTTTTTGAGAAAAACTGATGTCTCATACCACTGCAAAGTTTCGTCAAAATGCATCAAGCCATTTAGGAGGAGTAGCGGCGACAACAAATTTAAAAGTAAAAAAGATGGGTCATAAATCTGTCAAAAATCAGCTATCCGGATTGAAAGTGCAATACGCACAACTAGACATAATACTAATGCTTCCTGCAAAGTTTCTCAACAAGTCCCAACAAGCTATTTAGGAGGAGTAGCGGCGACAATATTATATTTAAAGTAAAAAATTCAAAGGGCCGTAACTCCATCAAAAATCAGCGAACCGGAACGAAAGCACGACATCATACCGATACTTCTGCAAAGTTTTGTCAATATCCAACAAGGCGTTTAGGAGTAGCGGCGACAACAAATTTAACTTAAAAAAATTCAAACCGAAAGCACGACGTGCACAACAAGACATCACACCGATGCTTCGGTCCTGAAAAGTTTTGTCAAAATCCATCAAGCCGTTTAGGAGTGGGTGTGTGTGGGGGATGGACAATTTAAGACCATTAAACGACTCGCATGCTGTCGCACACTTCAAATGCTTGAAACAGTTAACCCTATAGATATTCTTCCCATTTATAGATGTTTTTATATAGCTGTAAATGGAGAGTGGCCTTGGAGTGTTCATTTCATGTTGACGCAATATAACCTTTTTATGTGGTGCGCCATGAACCTCAATTTTAACTTCCAGTGTGAAACTTCTGCGAGAAAACTACCTTTGATCTGAAGGCATACCTGGCATAGGATCTAAGGTTGAAGATGTATTCTGTTGAATGGTGAACACCATCATCGCCTTCCGAGCGACCTGACCATTGACAACTTGCGCTCATGTCCAACATCTCCTGAAAACTCCAAGCATAACAATTGCTGAAATATTATACCACTTCAATTTCTAAATAAAGAATTGAATTGTTGTTTTAAAAGACTCCTTAACCTGTAAACATAGATTCAACCGGCATGTGCTTAAATCCACTGCAGTCCCCTTTAACAAATTGAATATGGAGGAAGAAAATGCATTTTTAAAATACTCCTTGACAGCGTCGCCCGTGTTTTTCTGAATTGATAGACCTCAATTTGCACCATGACAGGCATAATCAATAACTTGCAAGCTTCATTCAGGTAATGCAAGTACAATGTTTATCTTCAAAACAGTAAGTTGTGCACAAGTAACATATTAATACCTTCACCAATCTCGTTTGCAAAACTGTCAATGTTACAACGAAAAAACACACTCTTTTATTATTTGCAGTTTAATTTAGATGTTTTAAAAAATATCATGCTTCTTTGCTTATAGTTTTGATTACACTTATACACTTCAAATTAATTGGTCCACATTATTATGAAGAAGCTCTACCATGAACGTATTTAAATAGGGCCTACCTCTGATTAAAAAAACCCACACAACATGCGTAATTCTTGGTACTGCCAGGACCCTGGTACGGCTCTCACACTTTCCTGGGTGAGCCATCTGTGTAATCGTTTGATGGCTTCCAAGGCTCTAAAATGGTTCTTGCAGTGTCACGAAAAAAAATGTGCTAATCACAGTACTGTTTGTAAATATTAAAGATGAAAGGTACTGTTTGTAAATATTAAAGATGAAAGATCAAAATTCAAACAATTCAGGAAACCGCGGGCATAATTTGCAGCGCATGCGCAGATCTGTGATTCACTTCCATAATCTCGCAATTCTTACGAACGTATCACGCAAATATTTCAAAATGATCAACATATGTCAATAAATATGCTTTCTTTATAATGGTTTCTTCCTTTTTTGTTATCAGAACGTATACGTTAATAACTGAAATGATTATCGAAACAAAATGTATTTTCTCTCAAATTAAACATTTATTCAATTTCCCATCAAGCAACACTGGAGCGATGACTTCCGGAAGTAAACTCGTCAAAATCAATTTTGTCAACAAGCAAGGAAAAAACGAAAACATTTACCTGTAAAATAATAAATAATTACTATGAAATTCAATAACTTTACTATCGTTTATCTACAGTCACATATGTAAAATACACTAAAAATTGTTTCCAGTTACGAGTTTGGGAGTTAGCCAAGGCAATGTCTTAATACCATATTATTTTTCGTTTAAACATTTTTGAATATTTTTTTTTTTAATATACCCCCTGAAGCAAATCTCATAAAACTTTATGGGTGCACTGCCTGTGATGAGAGGATGATCCCTATTGATTTTGAGGTCAGTAGGTCAAAGGTCACCGTGACCTGATAATGAAAAATATTGCCTGCTCCATAACTCCTCATCCCCTTAAGCAAATCTCATGAAACTACATAGGTGAACTGCCTGTGGTGACAGAATGACCCCTATTGATATTGAGGTCAGTAGGTCAAGGTCACTGGGAGCCAATAATGAAAACCTTGTCTGCATTATAACTCCTCTCCCCCTGAGGCAAATCTCATGAAATTTCATAGTTGAACTGCTTGTGGTGAGAGGATGACACCTATTGATTTTGAGGTCAGTAGGTCAAGGTCACCAGGAACCGATAATAAAAAAACCCTGTCAGCACCTTAAAGGGGTTGATGCACTATTTTCAAACACAGTTTATTTTAAAGGGCTCTGAAAAACATGAAAAAAGCTGAAAGAATTATCAAAATGCCATGAAAAGTAAAGGAGATATGACCTATTGAAAATGTGCAAAGAAACATAAATGGAGGCGGCCATCTTTGAACGATGACGTCATCATGCCTCTTTGCCATATATGGTATATTGATAAAATGTCTTTTAAAGCAAAGAAAATCACTGCAAATGAAAAATAATTTTACATCTGTATATTTATTTCTAGTCAATTTGCAGTGGTTTTCTTTGCTTTAAAATACATTTTGTCAATATGCCATATATGTTAAAATGGCACGATGACGTCATCGTTCAAAGATGGCCACCTCCATTTATGTTCTTTGCAAATTTTCAATAGGTTACATCTCATTTATTTTTCATGACATTTTGAAAATTCTTCCAGCTTTTCCCAAGTTTCTCAAAGTCCTTTTAAATAAATCCTGTTCGGAAATAGTGCATCAACCCCTTTAACTCCTCTCCCCTTG
Source organism: Cyrtodaria siliqua (assembly GCA_037043455.1). Lineage (NCBI taxonomy): Eukaryota > Metazoa > Mollusca > Bivalvia > Adapedonta > Hiatellidae > Cyrtodaria > Cyrtodaria siliqua. Next base: position 26,760 of record JAWPHD010017811.1, read on the forward strand.
AGGCAAATCTCATGAAACTTTATAGGTGCACTGCCTGTGATGAGAGGATGACCCCTACTGGCATCTGCCCTAGGGTTTATCCCAACCCGTGGGGTCACATGTTCCTGTGCCATAACTTGGAAACTTTTGAGATCCCCACCCTAAACCCATCTATACACTTACTGGGCCAGAACACTTTAATGTGAGTGTGGGAATTTGTTGATCTTACTCTTATATGAAATTATAAGCTTGTTTGACTTTTTTTTTTATAATCTTTTCGAAGATTATATTAGGCGAGTGATTCAGAGGCATTAATTTAGCCCTCTTGTTTACATAAAATTTTAAGAAGTTGATTGCCTAACATCTACATTGATACTGATCAAAGAAATGCTCATTTTGTTAAAACATAACTTGCTCGCTTGAGTGACCTTGCTATAATGAGATTATCATTTTACAATGAATTCTGAGTCCATCATCTAATGGTTTGAGGTAGGTAATTTTGTAGCAGCAATTTATACACAGAATTAAATTGACATTGGAATGCATACAGTTTGATTATAAGCTAATAAATTATGGTCCAAATTCACCACCTTTTAAAACACCTACAGGATCAATAAACATTTTTTATCAAGGTTGTATTTATGTGTAGCACTGTGACAGTCTATGTCAAAGATAAAAGAGGACTCCCAAATTACCCCTTCATCTTTTAGAAATGTTTTAAATTTTCAATATCACTTTAAAAAGACAAACTGACAAAAGTTTAAAAAAATAAACTAAAAGATGCAGCTTTCCTAAAGCTGCGTAAAACCTACGTATTTTTGTTTTTACATCTTAATATCATTAACAATTAAAGATACAGCTTTTCCGAAGCATTTACAAAAAAACGCAGCTCTTGTAATTATCCTTTTTTTGCAAGTAAAATAAAAGACACAGCTATCAAACGCCTTTCTTAAAAAATACGCAGCCTTAAATATAAATACGCAGCTTTTGTACACCTTTCTTACAAAATATTCAGCTTTGGACATAATTACGCAGCTAAAGTGTAAAATACGCAGCTTTGCGCAGCCTGCTTCTAAAATAACGCAGTTAATCACAAAAAACGCAGCTTTAGGATGGATTGCTGCGTAATAGCTACGGTTTAGCTACGTATTTTTCAAAGCTGCGTAAACATTTGACAAGGGTGGGCTATAACTTTGAAGTAAACAAAAAAAAAGTGTGGCCGGTACGGGACTTGAACCCGGGTCCGCTTGCTTGCAGAGCGAGTGCTCTACCAACTGAGCTAACCAGGCCACCGGGTACTCAATATCACAATTTGAAGCATCAATCATTAGATTATTATTAAAATTAAGCTAAGACTCTTAGAGATCACTTTGTCCGTTGTCTGTCATTGTCGTCCGTCACAATTTAACCTGCAACCTAACCTTGGCCATAACTTGAAAAGTATTTGACATATGTTCATGAAACTTCACACATATCTTCATCTTAACCTAAGGTATGCTGTTACGTGTACGTGTCCAATAACTCTGACTTTCATTTTAACAGAGTTATGCCCCTTTTTATAAACTAACCTACAACCTAGCCAGGCTCATAACCACAGGGTATCAGCGGGCAGTCGACTAAAACGGAAGTTGCTGATCTGCCCGGCGGTGATCAGTTTGTTGTTGTGATAAAATCACTCGGTGGTGTGTAGAAAATAATTTTTTAAATTATAAATCGAAGGATTTTGATTGGATATAAAATATGCATTTGATCGAGAAATTATTGTTCTGTCTACACAACAATAAATCTGCATTAAAAGCGATGACTATAAATCAATATGCCGAATCTTAACCCGGTTTGCTTCATTCAGCAGCCTGATTTTGCACTGATGTAGACTGAAAGTTGTGTTAATTATAGCAAAAGTATTGGATAATATCAGATAGGATTTGGTAGGGGTGCAGGTAATAGTACTCACCGATATATCCAATCCAAATCCTTCGATTTATCATTTTAAAAAATTATTTTCAACACACCTCCTGGGCTTTTTTTCTAAGAATTGTGAAGACTTCCTACCTAGCCTGGTCATTTTGTGAAAATAAAGTGTGATAACTGTCTGATTTGTGAAAAAAGTTTTGAAAGATTAATTGTTAAAAGCAATATTACTCAATACATGCATACATTGTTTTTGTAGGAGGAGGACACTATAAAACAAATGTACAGTTATTCAGCATAATATTTAACTTGTAGATAAACTTTCTAATATAAATGTATCCAAAACAAAACAATATTGAGAAAGTTAGATGGGGAAATGTTGTTTATAAAAAAAATATAGCCCCAAATATTTTTTTTTAATTTTGTTTAAATTTAAAAAAAAAATATAGCTCCAATTGTGAAAAAAATGACCTATTTTGAATTGTGAAGTAGCCGAATTTCGGCCCCTGTTTCAGAAGGAAAAAAGCCCTGCACTACTGAGTGATCAACTAACTGATCACCACCTGGCAGATCAGCAACTTCTGTTTTAGTCGACTGCCCGCTGATACCCTGTGATAACTGGCCATGACTTAAGAAGTAGTTGACTTAATATGTTCATGAAACCAAACACTCATCGTCATCTTACCACACAGCATATTGTTACCCACGACCAATAACTCTGACTTTCATTTCAGCAGAGTTATGCCCCTTTTTATAAAACTAACCTGCAGCCTAACCAAGCTCATAACTTGGAAATTATTTGACCTATGTTTATGAAACCTCACACACATATTCATCTTAACTGAAGCGATGTTGTTACACATGTCCAATAACTTTGACTTTCATTTTGGCAAAGTTATTCCCCTTTTTCATAAAACCTAACCTAGCTCATAACTTGGCAAAATATTGACTGATGGTCATGAAACTGTATACAGTTCTTCCTTATCAATTATCCAATGCACGTTTATGCTCCTTTTCATAAACGTTGGCACTTGGAAAGAAAAGAAACTTCATAATTCATGAAGGATTGCACCCCATCTTCAAACTTTATAGTTAGATCTACTGTACTTGCTGAAATAAGCACACCAGGCTTTTTTTGCGGAAATAGGGGAAGATGCCCAGACCCTTCAATAGTGGGGAAAAAGCATGATTTTCAAGATAAAGGGGATAAAAAACAGTGGATTTTCAGATATAGAGGGAACAGTGTATTAGGAGGAACTTGAAGATTTGGGTGTGTAAATATGCAAAAAGGTACATTTTAGATGAACTGCCTTAGACTATAACTGTATCTGAAACATAACAGTGTTGGGAAAGTAAGAAGAGGGGAAAATGATGTTTAGGGGAATTTTCTTACCAAAGAGGGGGGGAAAAGAAGGCTGTTTTGCTAGGCGAAGGGGCCGAATATTGCCGAAGATGTTTATGAAGGGAAAAAAGCCCTGGCACATGGCAGGCGACACAAGTGTTCCATGGAACACACTTCTAGTTAAATCTTTATTTCAGTAATTTACATATTCCAGTTCTGTTCATTTATAACAAAACTCTTTAAAAATGCAATTCAGCAGATAACTTGGCATATCCTTATCATTTTCCTAGCACTTAATTGGTGTTTTCCTTAAAGGGACAATGTCCGTAACATTTAGCTAATAAAACACACACTAATTATGTTCGCAAACATTACACACTAAACATTATTGAATATTTACTAATTAAAAGCAAGATTGTTTGACGGAATTCAATCGCTGTACAAACAAAAGAAAAACCGCTTTGGGCATTTGAACTCGCAGCCCAAATTAAAAATACACTCGCGGTAATAATAATGAGCGTGAAGTTGTCCATCGCTCCCGACTGAGCTAAGCGGGCTATACATATTACGCAATACTTACTATGGTGAAAACCTAATGCGCTAATGAAAGTCACGTGATCGTAGAAAGGTAAATATTGTGGGTCCCACTTTATTTACAAATAATATTTAAAGCTTCTTTTTTTCAAACTCACGAATGTATTACTACAGACTTCTTAGGGTCTATGCTCATGTTTTCATGTATACATTTCACTGAATAAAAGTCAGACGGTTATTTGGTTATGCTCAATATCTGCTTACTTACGGACAGTGTCCCTTTAGGAAAAGAAAGAACATGGAATTTAATTTTGCTCAATTCACAACACTGAATACCGAGTTTGACTCTTGCGAGTAGACTAACTTCATGTTGGGGAATGATAGATTTGTTTATTTGATTTTTAGCTCGACTGATCAGAGATCAGCAGATCAACAGAGCTTATGCCGTGGTGCGGTGTCCGTCGTCCGTCTGTCTGTCCGAGTTTACAGGAGAGTCTTGTGTGTCTTTTTTTTAGCTCACCTGAGCCGAAGGCTCAAAGGTGAGCTATTGGGATCACTCTTCGTCCGTCGTCCGTCCGTCCGTCGTCCGTCCGCCGTCCGTCCGTCGTCAACTTTTGCTTCAAACGACTTCTCCTCAGAAACCGCTTGACCAATTTTGACCACACTTCACATGGATGATCCTTAGATGAATGCTTCTTAGATTTGTTAAAATTAGGTCAGCACGACAACCAAGATGGCCGCCATTACCATATATGGTCGAAACCTTAAAAAATCTTCTTCTCAAGAACCGCCAGACAGATTTCGACAGTTTTTCTTTTAATATGACCGCCAACGGCTAGACTATCAAGTTTGTTCAAATGAAGTCCCCGGGGTCAAAAATGGCCGTGCCTCGGGGGTCCAAAGTTTGTATATTGAGATTTTGCATGTTTTTCATAGACTTATATAGGAAAAAACTTTAAAAAATCTTCTTCTCTGAAACTACAAGGCACAGAGGTCTCATGTATTACATGTAGCATCAGCTTATGGTCCTCTACTAAGTTTGTTCAAATGGTGACCCTGGGGTCAAATTTGTCTCCGCCCCGGGGGTCACAGTTTTACATAGACTTATATAGGATTTTTTTTTAAAAAATCTTCTCGGAAACTGCAAGAGCCAGAGGTTTGATATTTTGCATTTACTATAAGCTTATAGTCCTTTACCAAGTTTGTTCAAATGGTGACCTTGGGGTCACATTTGGCCCCGCCCCAAGGGTCACATGTTTTACATAGACATGTATAGGGAAAAACTTAAAAAATCTTCTTCTCTGAAACTGCAAGAGCCAGAGGTTTAATATTTTGCATTTGCTATAAGCTTATGGTTCTCTACCAAGTTTGTTCAAATGGTGACCCAGGGGTCACATTTGGCCCCGCCCCGGGGGTCACAGTTTTACATAGGCTTGTATAGGGAAAAACAGAACTCATGTATTACATATAGCATCAGCTTATGGTCCTCTACTTAGTTTGTTCAAATGGTGACCCTGGGGTCAAATTTGTCCCCGCCCCGCCGGGGGTCACAGTTTTACATAGACTTATATAGGATTTTTTTTTTAAAAATCTTCTTCTCGGAAACTGCAAGAGCCAGAGGTTTGATATTTTGCATTTACTATAAGCTTATGGTCCTCTACCAAGTTTGTTCAAATGGTGACGCTGGCTGGGTCACATTTGGCCCCCGCCCCAAGGGTCACATGTTTACATAGACATGTATAGGGGAAAAACTTAAAAAATCTTTTTCTCTGAAACTGCAAGAGCCAGAGACTTAATCTTTTGCATTTGCTATAAGCTTATGGTCCTCTACCAAGTTTGTTCAAAATGGTGACCCAGGGGTCACATTTGGCTCCGCCCCGGGGGGTTACAGTTTTACATAGGCTTGTATAGGGGAAAAACTGAAAAAAATCTTCTTCTCTGGAACGATATGGCACGGAGCTCTCATGTATTACATGTAGCATCAGCTTATGGTCCTCTACTTAGTTTGTTCAAATGGTGACCCTGGGGGTCAAATTTGTCCCCGCCCCGCGGGGGTCACAGTTTTACATAGACTTGTATATGAATTTTTTTTAAAAAATCTTCTCGGAAACTGCAAGAGTCAGAGGTTTGATATTTTGCATTTACTATAAGCTTATGGTCCTTTACCAAGTTTGTTCAAATGGTGACCCTTGGGTCACATTTGGCCCCGCCCTAAAGGGGTCACATGTTTAACATAGACATGTATAGGGGAAAAACTTAAAAAATCTTCTCTGAAACTGCAAGATTCAGAGGTTTAATATTTTGCTTTTGCTATAAGCTCATGGTCGATCCTCTACCAATTTTGTTCAAATGGTGACCCTGCTGGGTCACTTTTGGCCCCGCCCCGGGGGGTCACAGTTTTATCATAGGCTTGTATAGGGAAAAACTGAATATTTGGCATTTACTATACTCTTTTGGTCCTTTACCAAGTTTGTTCAAATGATGACCCTGGGTTCACATTTGGCCCCGCCCCAGGGGTCACGTTTTACATAGACTTGTATAGGAAAAAACTTAAAAAATCATTTTCTCTAAAACCACAAAGCACACAGCTCTCATATGTTACATGTAGCCCTGGGGTCACATTTGGCTCTGCCCAAGGTGTTACTCTCTAGCACCTTCATTTTGTATTTGATCTTTACGAAACTTTGTCAGTGTCTTAAACTTTCTATATCAATGTTGTTATACACAACAGAGCCCACATTTCTTGAACAATCTTAACCAAACTTGCACAGATTGTATATGACCATAAGATTTCGAAAAAGTTTGATAATGTGCCAGTACTCAGGTGAGCGATATAGGGCCATCATGGCCCTCTTGTTGTGTATAAAGTATACTTGTGTGACTTTTTTTTCTTGTGTGACTGACACACAAGCAAGTATGTCTCTATGCGCAAGAAATAGTCTTATTTCTTCAAGGGGAAGGGGAGCTTGTGTGACTAAAATGTGTCCAAATGGTAAAAACGACACACAAGATATAAAACACAGTCACACACGGTACGAACATCAACAAAAAACAGACACACAAGTTTTGAGTCACACAAAGCCTGAGTTTGTGTACGTCCGTTCTGTCTGTCCGTCCGTCTGTCCGTAAACTTTTATTTGTAGCGACTACTCCTCTTGAAACTACTGGATGGATATTCATGAAACTTTACAGAAATATTGCCCATGAAGTCTAGTTGATCCTAGCAAAAATTCATGTTGATGTGAAATCCAAGTTATGCCGTGGTGGTGCGGTGTCCGTCGTCCGTCCGTCTGTCTGTCCATTCTGTCTGTCTGTCCATAAACTTTTATTTGTAGCGACTACTCCTCTGAAACTACTGGATGGATATTCATGAAACTTTACAGAAATGTTGCCCATGAAGTCTAGTTGATCCTAGCAAAAATTCATGTTGATGTGAAATCCAAGATGGCCGCCAAAGCTAAAAATAGGTTTTTAAAATACAAGTTTGTAGCGACTACTTCTTGAAAACGTATAAAGTGATATTGATATGGGACTTTTTTCTAAAATGATCAGCATGACATGATGTTGGTCCTTGTCAAAAATTGTTTTGATTCGACGTTAAACATGGCTGCCAGTGGCCATCTTTGTTTACATAGAGTTATATATAGTAACAACTTTGTAGCGACTACTCCTCTGAAACTACTTGGCGGATTTTCATGAAACTTTACAGGAATGTTGCCTCTTGATGTCTAATTGATCCTAGCAAAATTTCAGGTCGGCCGGAAATTCAAGATGGCCACCATGGCTAAAAATAGATTTTCAAAATACAAGTTTGTAGCGACTACTTCTTGAAAACTATAAGTGATATTGATATGGGACTTTTTCTAAAGTGATCAGCATGACATGATGTTGATCCTAGTCGAACATTATTTTGATTCGACGATTAACATGGCTGCCAGTGGCCATTTTTGTTTACATAGAGTTATATAGTAAAAAGTTGTAGCGACTACTCCTCTGAAACTACTTGACGGATGTTCATGAAACTTCACAGGAATGTTGCTCTTGATGTCTAGTTGATCCTAGAAAATTTTCAGGCTGGCCAGAAATTCAAGATGGCCATAAAGGCTAAAAATAGATTTAAAATAAATAAATTTGTAGCGACTACTTCTTGAAAACTGTAAGTGATATTGATATGGGACGTTTTCTAAAATGATCAGCATGACATGTTGTTGATCCTTGTCGAAATTTATTTCGATGCGACTTTAAACATGGCCGTTAGTGGCCATCTTTGTTTACACACTTTTCCACACTAAGTATCTCGAATTTGAAGGGACCGGGAGAAAAGTTCGAGTTATCCGAAGTTCGAATTAAACGATTTTGTCAGACTTGTGTTCAGTTTTATTACCCCACCCACCAGTTTTACACTATACATATATATTACCGATATTAACCGACTTTTAATGAAATACATGTTTTCTTCCTTCATACATATTTATAAATAAGTTTCTTTACTGTTATAATTTCATTCAGATCAAACAGGAAAATGCAATTACATAAATTACTGATTGTTATTACCACACCTGTATTGCAGCATGCTACTTTCGTTTTGTCAGTTTGTATAATCGGGCATAGCATGTTAAAGCCGTATAAGAAAACGTTTTGGTAATTTAATAAATCTGCATATTATTTATGATTGCATATTTTATTAAAAATATAGAAAAACATGTATACATTGACACAATATTTTCACAAATTATACATTTCGTCCATGTCAAATTAGTATAATTCTTATAATTTTTTTAACCAGGGTTCCCACGCTACCGGGAAAACGGGAAAAACTCGGGAATTTCGAAAATTCTATTCCCAGTCGTGAAAATGCCAGGATTTTTACGATAACTGTTCAAAATCAGGAAAAACTCGGGAAAAGTACGAACCAATTTGGGTACGAAATTAGTAGATTTGTTATCATAACGTGTAAATAAAACGGGACCGTTTTGTAAGCGTTAACTTGATCATGTTTAATCACGATGTCTGCATTATTGCGAAGCCTTTTTAGGCACGAAATTGGCGTCAGTTCGCTGAGATTTGATGTAAATACGCTGTCAATAACGGATGTGAACGTTAACTACAGCGATCTAGCCAGTCTTCAGTACGCAACTCATTTGAAAAGCCTGACTTTGAAGTCAAAATACTTGGTTCTAAAGTGCAGTTCCGCCGATTACAGCAGACTGAATACAGCAATCGTGAACACCCTTTGTACATTAACATTATTAGTGCACATTGATATTGAGAGGATCACCTTTCTTTGGCCAGCAGACACATTACAGATTTTGACTGTATGTAAAAAAGTCAATTATTTTGCCTTTTCGCCAAAGTGGTTTTCGCCAAATGTTCAGATAACTGTTTAAAATGTTAAGATAAATGTGTTGTTCAATAAATGTTTATCACAGCCAATAAGTTTGTTTTTAGCATTATGTCAAAATTACAGTCACCTGAGAATATTTAGTACAAATAAACTGCCTGTGTCTACAATTATACAGTACAAAGTTTGATCCCTTGAAAACCGGAAACACAAACCAGTATTTCAATGTGCCTACATGTGTAAAACTTACCAGAATGCAATTTACAAACAATTCCCTTGTCAAAAAAAGCTACCTTATACGTACGTTTTGCGTAGCTAAAATTATTTCAAAAGCTACGTAAAAGCTAGCGGTATTGGCACCTGCGTATTTCTTCGTATACGCAGCTTTTGCGCAGATTTTACAAAAATGATGCAAAACATAGCATTAACAAACAAGCTGAGCAAAAGCTGCGTAAAACGCAGCTTTTATGAAGGTGCCAATACCGCTAGCTTTTACGTAGCTATTACGCAGGTCTGCATAAACGAAGCTTTTACGCAGATCTCTGTAAAAGCTGCGTAAAACGCAGCTTTTACGCAGGTGCCAATACCGCTAGCTTTTACGTAGCTATTACGCAGGTCTGCATAAACACAATTTTTACGCAGATCTCTGTAAAAGCTGCGTAAAACGCAGCTTTTACGCAGGTGCCAATACCGCTAGCTTTTACGTAGCTATTACGCAGGTCTGCGTAAACGCAGCTTTTACGCAGATCTCTGTAAAAGTTGCGTAAAACGCAGCTTTTACGCAGGTCTGCATTAACGAAGCTTTGATGCAGATCTTTGTTAAAGCTGCGTAAAAGCTTCGCAATAGCTGCGTAAAAACTGGCGGTATTGGCGTAAAACGCAGTTTTTACACAGCTATTACGAAGCTTCTGTGCAGATCTTTGTGAAAGCTGCGTAAATGAAGGATTTAAAAAGCTTCGTCTTTCTTTTTCAATAAAGGGTCCTCCGAGGGCTAGTGAAAATTTGAGCAGATATAAATGGAAACGTAAATGTAGTCAAAATGATGCGCCACTATAAGCACTACAGGTCAAAGATAAGCACTACAGGTCTTTGACCGCTAGAGCATGGAATACATAAGGATGTGATCAATAAGAAACAATCAGTAATAAAGGCAATAAAGTTTATATGTACTTAATCTAGGTCCCCCTGTACAGGATTCAAATTTAACAGAATAAATAACATCACTATATCTCAGCAGCAAATGTTGAACAATACATGGAAATAACATGTTACATAATTTTAATCTTAAAAAGTGATATTGGTGAAACGGCAGAAATGAAATTCAAAGCTATTTGACACTGGAAAAGTGTTACCTAAGCATTTTTATATTGAAATATTTAAACTATAAAACAAACAACTGATATGCAAAATGCAATGTGAAAAAATAAACTAAAACGAAACATCTATTAAATTTCACTTTAACATGAAAAAGTTTGGTAGAAACACTTACAGACTGAATATAATATTGAGCACTTATTTACATTGAATATACACTGAAGGGACACACAGCAACCTTGTAGTTAATAAAACAGTTAAATTAGCACCCAAATTTACTAACCCCACATCATTTTATGTCTTTTCCCTCTTTATTCTACTATATGTTGAAAAATGTTAGGGATGCAATATAATCCACTCAGGTGTTTGCAAAATCAATTTGCTTTCAAGGATTCAAATAATGATTTGTGCATAATAAATATGAAAACTAATATTATTGTCCTTCAAAACTAAACTATAGACTTCATGTGAAACACATTTGAAAACACTGTCTGATTCTAAAATAACAGGTAAACATATCTTTGATTTGTTTGTTTTCTCAGAGACCTATATTAATAATGTTTTTTTAAATAAAGACCATAATTATTAAAAAAGATATACACTGCACCCCTGGATAACAATTAGCTCCATTTATCTACACATCTAAGCCCCGGTAAGCGGCCTCAAACCCTCTCAAAATTGTCCTCATTGTTCGTTCAACATCATCTTCTGGAACCTCAAACCGACTTAATTATTGCTGTCCTGTAGATGCAAACATGTATGAAGTTTAAAAGCTTTACGGCTCGAGGTGTCCGGAGTAAAACTTAAATTTAAAACAGACGTATGGGACAGTCGGAAAATGGTAATTAACTCTATGACTGATCAACTTCCGTGTTAAGGCAAATATATACACCATTGAAAAACATAGCACTATATGTATACATCTAAACCTCTGTAGGATGACTCGAACCCTCTTAAAACTGTTCTCATTTTCATTTGGCTTCATCTGTTGGCACCTAAACCGTTCCCGAAGAACATAGATCTGAAAAGATAGTATATTTATAAATAAATTAATGTCTCCAAAAAAGACAAAATAAATTTATAAATGTATAAAAAAAAATCCATTTTAAATATAATAGTTTTTAATACTTCTGAAAATTTAAAACCTATATTATATTAAAAGGGCCTCATTGCAATCTTAGTCGTGTGGGTTCAATCCCTGGCTGGATTATAACAAACACTTCATGGTACTAGTAGTCCCAAGCATATAAAGTCGTAATTCTAGGACTGGTCAGTCCGGTGTCTGTATCATGTTATTTGTCTACAGCACGGTATTCCAGTATGGCACCACTATAAAATTGAGCATAGAGCTCATTTCGAAAAAATAAAACGGTGTGATAAAACTTAAAGATTGTTAAATCGTTGGGTGTGGGATGGGGTGGTGGAGGTGACATGTGCACCAAATAACAGCACGTGGGGGGATGGGGTGTAAAAGCTATTTAGGAGGAGTAGCGGCGACAATATTATATTTAAAGTAAAAAATTCAAAGGGCAATAAAAAATCAGTGAACCGGAACGAAAGCACGACATCATACCGATACTTCTGTAAAGTTTTGTCAATATCCAACAAGCCATTTAGGAGTAGTGGCGACAAAAAATTTAAAGTAAAAAACTCAAAGGGACATAACTCCGTCAAAAATCAGCGAACCAGACCGAAAGCGTGACATCATACTTCCTGCAAAGTTTCGGCAAAATGCATCAAGCCGTTTAGGAGGAATAGCGGTGCCAACAAATTTAAAGTGAACAATGCAAAGGGCCATAATTCTGTCAAAAATCAGCAAACCGGAACGACAGCACGATATGCACAACTAGACATCATACCGATGCTTCTGCAAAGTTTTGTAAATATCCAACAAGGCGTTTAGGAGTAGCGGCGACAACAAATTTAACTTTAAAAAATGCAAAAATCAGTGAATCAAACTGAAAGCAAGACATGCACAACAAGACATCATACCGATGCTTCCTTCAAAGTTTTGTCAAAATCCATCAAGCCATTTAGGAGTGTGTGTGTGGGGGTGTGTGGACCATTTCAGACCATTAAACGACTTGCATGCTGTCGCACACTTCAAATGCTTGATACAGTTAACCCTATAGATATTCTTCACATTTATATATAAATGTTTTTATATAGCTGTAAATGGAGAGTGGCTCTGGAGTGTTCATTTCATGTTGATGCAATATAACCTTTTTATGTGGTGCGCCATAAACCTCAATTTAAACTTCCAGTGTGAAACTTCTGCGAGAAAAATACCTTTGATCTGAAGGCATACCTGTCATAGGATCTAAGGTTGAGGATGTATTCTGTTGAATCTGTTGGACACCTTCATCATCGCCTTCCGAGCGACCCGACCATTGACAACTTGCGCTCATGTCAACATCTCCTGAAAACTCCAAGCATAACAATTGCTGAAATATTATACCACTTCAATTTCTAAATAAAGAATTGAATTGTACATGTGCTGTTATACGCCACATAACAGCACATGTGGCTTTTAAAGGACTTATTAATAAATATACAGACATAAATATACTGATTGGTTGTCGATGAAAAATGTTTGACTCCTTAAAAGTATACCCATTACAACCTGTCGCAATGCAGTCACCTGACATCAAACTGACAAAAATGTTCAGTCAATCGTCATATTTTGTGTATGTAAAACTTTTTAAAACTAGAGGTTGTTTTTGAGAAAAACTGATGTCTCATACCACTGCAAAGTTTCGTCAAAATGCATCAAGCCATTTAGGAGGAGTAGCGGCGACAACAAATTTAAAAGTAAAAAAGATGGGTCATAAATCTGTCAAAAATCAGCTATCCGGATTGAAAGTGCAATACGCACAACTAGACATAATACTAATGCTTCCTGCAAAGATTCTCAACAAGTCCCAACAAGCTATTTAGGAGGAGTAGCGGCGACAATATTATATTTAAAGTAAAAAATTCAAAAGGCCATAACTCCATCAAAAATCAGCGAACCGGAACGAAAGCACGACATCATACCGATACTTCTGCAAAGTTTTGTCAATATCCAACAAGGCGTTTAGGAGTAGCGGCGACAACAAATTTAACTTTAAAAAATTCAAACCGAAAGCACGACGTGCACAACAAGACATCACACCGATGCTTCGGTCCTGAAAAGTTTTGTCAAAATCCATCAAGCCGTTTAGGAGTGGGTGTGTGTGGGGGATGGACAATTTAAGACCATTAAACGACTCACATGCTGTCGCACACTTCAAATGCTTGAAACAGTTAACCCTATAGATATTCTTCCCATTTATAGATGTTTTTATATAGCTGTAAATGGAGAGTGGCCTTGGAGTGTTCATTTCATGTTGATGCAATATAACCTTTTTATGTGGTGCGCCATAAACCTCAATTTTAACTTCCAGTGTGAAACTTCTGCGAGAAAACTACCTTTGATCTGAAGGCATACCTGGCATAGGATCTAAGGTTGAAGATGTATTTTGTTGAATGGTGAACACCATCATCGCCTTCCGAGCGACCTGACCATTGACAACTTGCGCTCATGTCCAACATCTCCTGAAAACTCCAAGCATAACAATTGCTGAAATATTATACCACTTCAATTTCTAAATAAAGAATTGAATTGTTGTTTTAAAAGACTCCTTAACCTGTAAACATAGATTCAACCGGCATGTGCTTAAATCCACTGCAGTCCCCTTTAACAAATTGAATATGGAGGAAGAAAATGCATTTTTAAAATACTCCTTGACAGCGTCGCCCGTGTTTTTCTGAATTGATAGACCTCAATTTGCACCATGACAGGCATAATCAATAACTTGCAAGCTTCATTCAGGTAATGCAAGTACAATGTTTATCTTCAAAACAGTAAGTTGTGCACAAGTAACATATTAATACCTTCACCAATCTCGTTTGCAAAACTGTCAATGTTACAACGAAAAAACACACTCTTTTATTATTTGCAGTTTAATTTAGATGTTTTAAAAAATATCATGCTTCTTTGCTTATAGTTTTGATTACACTTATACACTTCAAATTAATTGGTCCACATTATTATGAAGAAGCTCTAGGGCCTACCTCTGATTAAAAAAACCCACACAACATGCGTAATTCTTGGTACTGCCAGGACCCTGGTACGGCTCTCACACTTTCCTGGGTGAGCCATCTGTGTAATCGTTTGATGGCTTCCAAGGCTCTAAAATGGTTCTTGCAGTGTCACGAAAAAAAAGTGTGCTAATCACAGTACTGTTTGTAAATATTAAAGATGAAAGGTACTGTTTGTAAATATTAAAGATGAAAGATCAAAATTCAAACAATTCAGGAAACCGCGGGCATAATTTGCAGCGCATGCGCAGATCTGTGATTCACTTCCATAATCTCGCAATTCTTACGAACGTATCACGCAAATATTTCAAAATGATCAACATATGTCAATAAATATGCTTTCTTTATAACGGTTTCTTCCTTTTTTGTTATCAGAACGTATACGTTAATAACTGAAATGATTATCGAAACAAAATGTATTTTCTCTCAAATTAAACATTTATTCAATTTCCCATCAAGCAACACTGGAGCGATGACTTCCGGAAGTAAACTCGTCAAAATCAATTTTGTCAACAAGCAAGGAAAAAACGAAAACATTTACCTGTAAAATAATAAATAATTACTATGAAATTCAATAACTTTACTATCGTTTATCTACAGTCACATATGTAAAATACACTAAAAATTGTTTCCAAACACAAGGTTTTGCTTTTTCAAGCGTTTATTGAGCAAACAGATTAAATGAAACAACCAGGAAATGCTTGTTGTTTGAAAGTCGGCCATTTGCATTCGTCTGTCATCAGATTCACGCTATCGTGAAACTTGCAATTTTTTTTATTAATTTATTTTATATTAACTTTTTTTTTGTCAGAAACATCCAAATTTACTCTGATGCATTATAATTTCGCATCTGATTTGCCTGGGATAAAAAAAAAAAAAAAAAAATTCCCCCCAATAGTTGTTATACGAGTTTGGGAGTTAGCCAAGGCAATGTCTTAATACCATATTATTTTTCGTTTAAACATTTTTGAATATGTTTTTTTTTTAATATACCCCCTGAAGCAAATCTCATAAAACTTTATGGGTGCACTGCCTGTGATGAGAGGATGATCCCTATTGATTTTGAGGTCAGTAGGTCAAAGGTCACCGTGACCTGATAATGAAAAATATTGCCTGCTCCATAACTCCTCAGCCCCTTAAGCAAATCTCATGAAACTACATAGGTGAACTGCCTGTGGTGACAGAATGACCCCTATTGATATTGAGGTCAGTAGGTCAAGGTCACTGGGAGCCAATAATGAAAACCTTGTCTGCATTATAACTCCTCTCCCCCTGAGGCAAATCTCATGAAACTTTATAGGTGCACTGCCTGTGATGAGAGGATGACCCCTACTGGCATCTGCCCTAGGGTTTATCCCAACCCGTGGGGTCACATGTTCCTGTGCCATAACTTGGAAACTTTTGAGATCCCCACCCTAAACCCATCTATACACTTACTGGGCCAGAACACTTTAATGTGAGTGTGGGAATTTGTTGATCTTACTCTTATATGAAATTATAAGCTTGTTTGACTTTTTTTTTTATAATCTTTT
>JAWPHD010017812.1:0-42828 GCA_037043455.1 Cyrtodaria siliqua
AAATAAATCTTTATATGTGGTAGCAAAGTATTTATATGCAGTAGATTAATCAATATATGCGATAGATAAGTCATTGTATGTAGTAGATAAAACCATTATATGCTGTCCAGTTATTACTATATTCAGTAGTTTATCTGATATATATGAGGTCCTTTGAACATTCTATGAAGTAGGTTTGTATTATATGCAGTGCTTCTGTTGACTTTATATATGGTATATATTTTAATATACGTGGTGGATACGTCTTTATATTCAGTGGTTTCAATTGCATTATATTCGGTACAAACGGCTTTATACGTGGTGCATTTCTTATGATATAAATTCCTTTTTCTGTTATATGCTGTGGTTTTTTCATTATGATGATGATGATGAGATCAATAAATTTTCATATGTTACGATTTCTATAGATTTTTCACTGCGGCATGTCCCGTTTCACTCAAACAAGCAACAGTCACAGGCCGATTTTTGAAACGGTAAATACGTAATAATACGTAAAGCGCATTTCAATCACGATGATGACCAAAACGTCTGATCTACGTTCTATAAAAAAGATCTAGAAAAACAAAAATAATGTAATAACAAAACCCTCCGAACCCCACCACCTTCCCAACCCATTCCATTTTTTGTGCTCTTTTAGATGTTTTAGAAGGTTCGTACCTGTGAAAATGTTGTAGGATAGAAGTAATAACTGGTAGAGTACACGTAAAAGCAAGTACGCACTTATAATTTATTTCACTCACCTGGGTGGGGATGGGGTTGTGTCAGCAAACGGGAGAACCCAGGGAAGGAATAGAGAAATGTTTAATTTACTACCCTAGGAGCAACATTTTACAGGGTAGTCCCCAATGTTGGTACTGTACCTGTTCTGTCTTAAGTCAGTACCTCGGTGTAAATATCGTTGGTCTAATTGGGCTCTGCACGCAATATCCGTTCCTAACCATTACGGGTAAAAAGTAACAGGAAAGGAAGTGCAAAACCCAGCAACAACAATTTTTAAATTATAATCAACAAATTTATTTAAATGTACAATGAACAATATTCACTTGCAGAATACACATAAATTATATCAAATATTCTAAAATCCGCTATTAGAATAAAGTCCAAAATTATTGGCACATGCCCCTTCAATCTAAATTGTACAGTGTCCTTTAAATCCAATTTTATGTTAAATCATATCAACATCATCATTATAAACACTCATTCATAGGAAACATCACCCATTAAGGGTGTGGCGGGGTGAGGTGATGGGTGTGTCCGGTTTTCGAGTGTTTTCTTTTGGTGATTGGGATATTTTCGAAATTTTCCAGGGGACTGGGGTGTTGTAAAAAAAGGAGGTGATTTTTAGGTAAACGAGGTAATGAGGTCGGCTGGTAGGGATTTTTGAGACGTGTTGGGTGGCGGTAAAGGAAAAAGGTCCAGGGAGGTATTTACGAAATTTCAGAGATTTGTTTTATATAAAAATATCCATGGGGGTATTTGTAGATTTTCTAGTGGTTCGAGGTTTGAATAAACGCTCTTTTCAGGGTAGGTTTGTTTGAGGATATGTTTGAAGAAAAAAGTTTAAAAGGTATTTTGTTGACATTCTATGTGCTGGGTCTAAAGCCAGAGGGTGGCGGTGGGGTGGTGGTAGTGCGAATAGTTTGGCTGGAACAGCTCATTCCTTTCAAACAGGAGTTAATTTCTGTCAAATCCTTGGTGTGTTAGTCCCACCGCCGCCGCCCCATCCCCACCTCGCAATCCCTCATTTTAAAAGTAAAAATTCAAATAGGGTAATACAGTTATATTCTATTTTCTTTTCATAATCAATTAAAAATAAATCAAACTTAGTATTTGCTATGTCAGTTGCAAAATCATAGCTTCAATCTCAAATAAATACGCATACACATCTCCATACACATTCTATTAATGCATGTAATAGACGCAGATAAATTGTATGACGTGTCTCACCCGATAATGTTTGACCAGTGAATGCCTTCTAGTTTGATCACGTTTTGTGAGTTCTGACAGTCGTCAATTTAAGGCTGTGTAGCAATATAAATCCTAACATCTTAGAAAACGATACATAGATATATTTATTTCGGCAAAAATAAAGATGTACATACATGGTTAAACAAGAAATCCGCGGATTCACATGTCTCGCCTAACGAAGGTTTGTAAACATTTTAATAACTAAAATCAATGGAGCTTACAGTTTGCTGAGGCACTATGAGAAAATGATGTAAATGTAACAATTAAAGTTACCGGATATCTGCCATTTGCTTGGATGGTGACGGTCACAGCCACATTTGCTTTTTGACACGTTGTGATGTATTACCCAAGAAACAACTATAAGCGAAGTTTGAAAGGTTTAATGCATAAAGTTTGAGAGAAAGTGACCTAAACGCAAATGTTGAAGGTAAACATTATTAAGTTACCTGTCAATTGCTTGGAGGGTCGAGGTCACATGCACATTTCTTTGTCAAGTTGCAATGTATCACTTGATAGGTCTTAGTGCATACAGTTTGTGAAAAAGTGAGCTAAACGCAAAAGTTGAAGGTAAAAATTATAAGGTTATCTGCCCTTTGCTTGGAGGGTCCAGGTCGCATCTACATTTGCTTTGTCACGTTGCGATGTATCACCCAAGATACAACTAAAAACAACGTTTGAAAGGTGTAGTGCTTACAGTTTGCAAGAATGTGACCTAAACGCAAAATAATGTTGAAGGTAAAAATTATAAGGTTATCTGCCCCTTTATTGGAGGGTCAAGGTCACATCCACATTTGCTTTGTCACTTTGCAATGTACCACTCAATATACAGCTATAAGCTACGTTTGAAAGGTCTAGTGCATACAGTCTGTGAAAAAGTGACCTCAACGCAAAAGTTGATGGTAAAACTTATTAAGTTATCTGCCCCTTGCTTTGAAGGTCAAGGTCACATCCACATTTGCTTTGTCACGTTGCTATATACCACCCAAGATACAACTATAAGCAAAGTTTGAAAGGTCTAGTGCATACAGTTTGTGAAAAAGTGACCTAAACGCAAAAGTTGAACGTAAAAACATACAAAACATGGTTATTCATTTTATATTTCACAGAAAAAATATGCGGAAGTATTTTATGTTAATAGCTGTAAAGATAATCAAATGGCAAAACAGGTTTCAAAATGTACCGTCAAATTTAAAGAGGTACAAAACACCCCATTCTATTGTAAAAGTTGCATAAAAGAAATGCCATTGTAATAGTAATAACTGACAAGGTATTCAGAATAAAGTTAATTGGTTAAAATAATGAAATTGGAAATATTTTATAATGTATAGAAACATCTGTCATTTACATCAAAAGGAAACGTTTTTGTGAAGAAAACAACTTCAATTTACCCCACCCACTTTATATTGTAATTCTTGTATAATTTGATGTTTAATTGTGCTTAAAGATGTTAAAAAATAAAAATAAGAATCAATTGCATCTGTAATTTAATTTGTTTAACAGAAGAATATAAATAAAATGAATCAGTGATACACATTTACACTTACTTGAGCTTCCCCATTATAAATTGGGTGGGTGGGGTAATTCCACAGCTAGGTAAAATTACTTTTTTGGACAGCCAATATGTTTATATAGAATAAATACATATTATATTGTTAATCATGTTCTACCTAGAATAAATATATAAATCAAATAAACCACTTATATAAATGTATACACTGGAATGATCCTATATAATATTATTGTGTAAATATGGAAATTGGTAGTGTCATGCCATCATCAATATATCCATGTTACCAAAAGCAAATATCCCAAAATGGTTTTATTAAAGTATTCCTTTTTTTTTCACAGGTTCTTAATTTCCACAATACTATTTATAAAGAAATTGTAAGAAATCTGACATTTTACACTTAAACTCTAGTCATATATCCACAGTTGCTTATAAATGAAGACATAATTTTTGAGGAAAGTTGGTATTTTACCCCTATACATGTACACTTATAAAACACATTTGAAATCAAGTAAAGCTGTAATACCACTAAGTAATGAAATTTAGAATTTATTGTCATGCATTTTTAATTTCCATTTACCTGAACATTTACTCAGAACATGATAATAGTTTCCACTTGACACTAAAACTGGTATCAATGTTTACCTTTGTCCGTTTGAATAATTTTTGATCTTAATCCTAAGTGGGTGGGGCAATTTGATATGCAAATTTAACAATGAAAATTCATTAATTGACCATAAAACAGAACAGTATTTAATAAACTGAAAATAATTTTATCTGTTGTTAGAACATTTCATCACTGAGATACGAAAAAATACTACAAGTGTAATATATGTCAAAGTAATATCTTATAAATGCCAAAATATCACTTAATATTGCACTCATTTTAGAATTCAATGGGTTCTTTTATCCATCGCTTACTTAAAAAATGTATTACAAAGACTTGAATTTTTGTTATTTTCTTTTAGTATATATTTTATTGTCTCACAATAACACATATGTGTATTTCTTATGTAACAAACAGAAAATCTGTAAGTTAAGTATAAAGTCTCTAAAAGTGGGTGGGGTAAATTTACATGTAAAATTGAGATTTTTGGCTAAAAAGAAGAAAACAATGTCATTTAAACTGATTGTACTTGTCATATTTCGGGGCTGTCAACTGTTTAACATAATTATTAATAGTGAAAATACAGAAATTATTAAATATAACTTTTTGAGTCACATTTTATGCCATTCTCTGATTTTCATCAATTGCTATAATGCATTTTCCTTACCTCCATAAAATTGCCCCCAAATTGACAATAGTAAGAATTTGCCCACCAAAATGGTACCGGATTGTCAGTTTTGGGGTTCTGGCCCAAGGTCTATTTCTCGCGAAGCATGATCCGGTGCCTCCTGAATGTTGTGGTGTGCGCCAGCAACTCCTCCCACTTCATGCATCGGAAAAGGCACAATCCACAATGAAAGGGCGTCTCATCTTGGCTGATATGATGCTTCATAATGTGATCTATCACTCTATACCTCGCCTCTATGTACACCTTGTCATACCGATGTAAACATTTGAGACACTGGTATGCCCGACGTCCTCGATCGCTCACGGTTGACATCTTGTTCTGAAGAAGACAAACAAACAAAATCGTTGTAGTGCTAAGACTATTGGTAAACAGAAGTTTAGACCTCTTGAATGACATGACAAACTTCAACTGCTCTCTTATTTGGTTGAATCCAGTTTAATAACCATATATAATATATGTATGTTATTACAAAAATAAAATCATAAACACATCTGTGGTTGTGTTGTCATTCTCATAGGTATTACTGCCACTTGATCATGGTATACGTCTCTTAACATCTTACTTCTGTGACCGTTCTGCTGGCAAACTAAAACTTCAAGTGACCCGGTGGTGTAGTTAGACCCTTCTCTCTTTCACAGAAAATCTTCACCTTTGTCTGTCGGTTCTCTTTATATATCTCTCTAACATCTTTCGATCATCTTTATCTAGGACTGTTTTAGCATTTGTCGTAATGACCCACTCTCTGTCAGTTACACTATCCCGTGTAATTATTTACACATCTTCATACTACTGTCTACTGCATACACCGTCCCTTGATTATTCCTCGTCTAAGCTTCGTGTCATGTCCGCCGTCACCAGTATAAGTTCCCATATATTCTGCGTTGAACGAAGTGGAGTTCTGCGACGACCATCTCAGCTTAGTCGGTCCACTAGTTACGTTACAAACTATGAAAAGTCATAGTTTCTATTACTAAAATTAGCTACTATTTTGTGTTCTACATATTTACATAATCTTCTTATCCGATTATACATTGAATCAGTGGATCTATACGACTGCGCTATCTCAGCTTGGTCGAGTCCACTAATACTATAGCTTATTTCACTATTTACTTCTTAAATCGATTCTGCGTTGAATCATGTTGAATTCTGCAACAACTTTCTCAGCATGCATCTGGTCGACAAACTGTTAGTAAAACTCTGAAAAGGTGATACTTTTATTTCTGTGTAGTCCAACATATCACATGTTGAAACACCTCTCATTGGATCTGTGATGAACTGCTTTCTCAGCATACACCAGTCGACTCGCATCTATTTACATCTAGGAATAACATAATTCCCATTACTACATTTTAACTACATACTTCTAATTGTCCATCAAAATACACACTTTTAAAAAAAACAATAAATTTACAAACTAACAAAAGATGAATGTATTACAGCATACACATCTTTAAAACTTGATTAAAATCATTTACTCTCTCAGCTAGTTCCTATCTTGACTTCTAGCTCTATTCATTACTGGTAGTCTCTTTGTTCTTACTCCAGTTCTTCTTCACATGCAACATCCATCTCGGGGGTGTGATTCCTGCATATGGTTTGAGCTTGTTGTGATGCACAAGTTTCTCACTGCCATTCCTATCCATCTGGATAATGAAATTTGCTTGTGACATCTTCGTTTTCACTACATATGGACCTGCATAAGTCCTTTCGAGCTTGTGAGCTATTCCAACTGTTCTTGCTTCTGCCAAGTACCACACCAGGTCCCCTACTTCGTACTTATTTAGAGCCACCTTAGCGTCGTATAACTCTTTATTTCGTTTCACGGATGACGATAGATGCTTTCGCGCCACCTCATGCGCGTGTTGCATTCTACCCCGTAGCAAATTAACATAGTCGCCATACGATGTCACTTGCTCATTGTCGTTAGCTGTGGAACTACAGAAAACCAGTTCGGATGGTAATCTAACCTCTCTTCCCATGGTAAGTAAGTTTGGCGTCAAACCGGTTGCTTCGTTTGGGGTAGCTCGGTAAGCTCCCGCAAGACAACCCAGGTGTAGGTCCCACTCTGCTTGTTCGCCGCATAAATATGCTTTGGTCATTCGAAGAAGTGTTCGGTTAAACCTCTCCGATTGACCATTGCACCTGGGATTTCGTGGACTTATTCTTGTCTTCCTAATCTCGAGCATGCGACACATTTCCCTAAATACCCTGCTTTCGTAGTTTCTCCCTTGGTCACTGTGAATGGACAGAGGACAACCCCATCGAGAGATAAAGTCGTTGAGTATTCTCTGTGCACACACCTCGGCTGGTCAGGCACTGCAAGAACCTCTACATACTTGCTGAAATGGTCGGTTAGTAGTAAGATATATCGATTACCACGTGGTGATATGGGGAGAGGTCCTAAATAATCGGTTGCTACCACATCCAATGGTGCTCCAGTAGTGATCGAACCCATAGGGGCTCTTGGCGTCTTCATTGGTTTTTTATCTGCTGCGCAAATATCACACTGTTTCACATGTATCCCGACGTCCCCTTTCATGGAATACCAGTAACAGCGCTGTAGTAATTTCTCATTGGTTTTCTTGCAACCGAGATGACCAGATAAAATGGAGTTATGCATTTGGAATAACATGTCTTTCTTCATGCACTGTGGCACAACAAACTGACAATGTTCACCACAGCCATTCTTTCTGACGAACTTCTTAAACAGTATACCCTGTTTCACTATTAGGACGTCCCAAAGTACCCAATAATGTCTAGAAGCTGAACTAAATGATAATACGTCCTCACTACTTGGTCTCTTATTCTCGAGTTTTGCCTTAAGAATTGGTGCTATATCGTGGTCACCTTCTTGAAGAAGTCTAATATCTGCCAGTTGCTGACCACCAGCCCATGACCAGTTATAGTCGGTTTGTGAAGTCTTGCTGTTAGCTGGATTTTTTTCGTTAGATGGACCGGGCTGATCGCTGGCTTCCTGTTGCTGTGTTGTTCTAACTACCTCCTCTATCTGCTTTAGACAGCTGCTATTTTCCTTTTCTAATGAAACTGCGGGCACAGGAAACTCGAGGTGATCATAGAAGCCCTGATGCATCATATCCTCTGCCCTTTTCTTACATTTCTTGCAAGGTCCACACCTGAGTGGTTCGTTGGTATCTTGTAGAGGACAGTCACAATCCTTTGGGTTTTCACACCTCGACAAAGCATCACAGTGTCCCTGTTTCTTACCAGGCCTATATTCAATAGAGAAGTCGTACTGAGCCAAAATCTCTATCCAGCGTGCTATCTTCCCTCTGGGTTCTTTAAGCTTAAATAACCACACCAATGCTTGGTGATCAGTTCTCACAAGAAAACGCCTACCTAGCAGATACTGCCTATAATAGTCTACAAAGTATCTGATAGCCAGAAGCTCCTTCTCTGTGATGCAATAGTTCCGCTCCGCTTTGTTGAGTGCTCTACTGCCATACGACAATACGCGTTCTCTTCCTTCTTGTACTTGGTGAAGAACACCGCCGATACCCAAATCTGACGCGTCTACGTCAAGAACAAATTCACCGCCATCTTGAAGTGGATATCCAATAATCTCAGGACTAACTAAAATCGCTTTGACGTTTTCAAATGCGTTCTTGCAAGCTGCATCCCACTTGAAGTCTTTACCCTTCTTGGTAAGATCAACCATAGGTCTTACTATCTTTGCAAAATTCTTTACAAACTTTCTGTAATAAGATCCCATGGCGATGAACTGCTTTACCTGCTTTGCAGTAGTTGGTATTGGCCACTCTATTATCTTAGCGATGTTTAGTGGATTGGGTTTTACACCATTACCAGACACAACATGCCCAAGAAAAACGACTTCTTCTTGTAATAGTTCACACTTGTCTGGACGCAACTTTAGCCCTGCTTTCTCTATTCTCTCTAATACTTGTCTCACTCTCTCAATGTGCTGATCAAAACTTGTCCCAAATACAATGACATCATCAATGTATATCAAACAAGTTTCCCATTGAAGACCTTGTAATGCAAGTTCCATGGTTCGTTGAAAAGTGCATACTGCATTGTTTAGTCCGAAAGGCATTCTAACCATCTCAAAATGTCCGAATTTACAGACGAAAGCACTCTTTTTAATGTCATCAGCCTTGAGAGGAATCTGAAAGTATCCACTAGGTGAGATCAAATGTGCTAAATAAGGTTGCACCTGCTACAGCGTCTAAACAATCTTGAACTCGCGGCATTGGGTAACCGTCTGGTTTCACCAACGCGTTTACACGCCTATAGTCAACACAAGGTCTGACTGCACCTGATTTCTTTCTGACAAGGACGATAGGGCTAGCCCATGGTGATGTGCTTTTTCTTATCACTCCTTTTGCGAGAAGGTCCTCAATCGCCCTTTTCTCTTCATCAGCGAAAGCTAATGGAACTCTTCTCGGTGCTTGCTTGATTGGTAGGGCGTCACCTGTTTCTATGGAATGTTCAGCTAGGCTGGTGAGGCCTATATCCCAGTCATGTGTTGAAAAACTGTCCTTGAATCTAGTAAGCATATTCGCCACTTTCTGTTTTTCTTCAAATGTTCGACCCTTTATGGCCTTCTCACAAAGTTCAGTGAGATGAGTGGGGATTGCTTCAATTTCCTTCTCTGGGGTTGTTAACAGTTGTTTTGATGTAACACTCAAGTTTTCGAACTTAACTCTACGTACTGTGTAGTTATTTGCTTGATCTGTTGCATGTTCTCGATTGGTGATTACTGCCTGAATTGCCTCAATTAGTTCCGCTTGACCGACTACGCTGTCTTGTTTAATTGAAACTGAGGTTGGAAAAGGATTTAACACCCTAACCTTACTTGTGACACCCTCATTGATGTCTACGAGAACATTCGCCATCTGCAGGGGGTATTTGTCGCGGAAATTTTCGGTTGGTTCTATAACATAGTTAGAACTTTCACACCAATCGTCATATTCCCTGCGTTCAACATATACGTCTATCACCGCTTCACTCTGGGGAGGAATCACAAAGTGATCAGCCGCTGTTACCTTTCTAAGTTTTCCCTGAAGACCGACTTGAATTAGAGGTATTTCGTGCTCATCAAGTAAAAGTACTCCTTTACTCAACAGAATATCTCCTGGTCCTCCGTTTCCATTTTGTAAGATGTCTACGCCCAGTAGACCTTCATCATCTATATCGGCAACTATGATTTCTTGACTGATGCTTAATGTTCCAATTTTTATTTCAAAAACAGTTTTACCATATTCGTTGAGTGATGCTCCCCCAGCGCCTACTAACCTAGCTGACCTAGTTAATGTTGGACGCTTATCTTCATTGAGTTGGTCGTACACTTTCTTTGACAGGACTGTTTTTGATGCACCACTATCTGTTGTAAATAGTACCCGTTGACCTTGAATAAAACCCTGGACATACACTCCATCAGCTAATGTCTTGCTCCTTTTTACAGATTTCAAACTTTCAAATTCATTTTGGCCTTGTTTGATAGGATGGGCCTCCCTCTGGCCTTGAGGGTAAGCCCGTTCTAGTTTAAATGGCTTGTATTAGTGTTGTATACATGCGAATTAATGGGCTCATGGTACCCTCTTCTATTCTGTTGAGTGTGTCTATAACCAGATGCCTGTTCCCTTTTGTTTGGACACTCTCTGGCATAGTGTCCTTTCTCTTGACAGCTGTAACAAGTAATTCTGCTATTATCTCTCTTGGATACTTGATTTCTTGATGAAATTGTATTTTGTTTATTCTGTTGATTAGCCTGTGTTAGCTCTTCTATCTTTTCTAACAGCTGTTTGAGTAACTTGTTACTCTCAGTTTCTGCACATTTTGGGGTCTCCGTTTCTTTCTGCTTAATGGGCGTCTCTTTGTCAGGTAGTTTTGATTTTTGACGTACTATGTCCTTTACTGGTACTCTACATGCATATTCCAGCTCCTCTGTCTCACTATCGTCTATGCTGTCTTCTTCACTACTACAATGCTCGTCCATCTTTGTCCTTCGCGCATACTTCTTCGCTTTCTTCTCTGCGTAAACGTCTGGAGAACTGCGCCTCCTTGTCTGAATAAAGTTCACTACATGGTAGACTGCATCATCTATATTGTCAGGTTCTTTGTGATACTCAACCTCGAACCTTGCTTCGTCGTCTCGAAGACCATCCAGAAACTTTCTCACTAGATCTTCCTGTCTTGTGCCATGGTCTCTCTCCTGATGTGCCCTATCGTATAATCGTTTTAAGTCGGCCGCAAATTCTTCAGCCTTTTCACCAATTTTCTGGACTCTTCGGGAGAATTTTGCTGCAAAAGTCTTTGATGTTTCTACCTTTCTGTAACGACTGTTTAGCTCCTCAACTAGTGTTGGATATCTCGACAATACTGGTTTTGGAAGTTGAGTGAAAACAAACTCTCCTGCTTCACCTTGGATCTGTGGTAAAAGCTGATCTAACATGGTTTCCTCATCCCAGTGTTGTCTAGCTGCGATTGCCTCAAACCTGTTGATCCATACTTTCCAACTATCTTTTCCGTTGAATGCTGGCAGCTTCACATGATGACCAATAAATTGTCTATTTGTTGAATTTTGACTTCTGTCCAAATTTGTATAATTTCTATGTTGTTGATAATTTCTAGCAAAATGAGGGGGCTGTTGATGATGGGATCCTGCTTCTGGATACCGGTTGTTGTAGGTGTACATGGAGTTTCTATTTCCTGTTGATCTAGGATAAGAATCGGTCATCTCGACAGGGCTGTCGGCATATTCTTGCACAGTGTCATTAAATTCAACTCTATTTTGAGACTGACGAGTCATTGATGTGGAGTTAATGTTATTGCTGTCCCTATTACGGGATAAACCAGTCGCAATGTTGCTTTCCCTAAATGGCCTGTATTGTATGTTGTTCTCATAATCAGTTTGTCGCGTTTCATCTTGTGACCTGTGTTGTTTATGATTGCTCGAGCCCTCACCGAAGTGGTTGTACTCATTTCTTGTTTTTGATCGTGTACTGCTTGGAGTAGGATTTGTAGATGCTGTCACAGAGTGGGAATCATCACCTGACTGCTGGCTGTCTGCATTTAGGCTAAGATTGTTACTAGGTACCATGTTGCTCTTTAAATCCTGTAAAGCTGAAACTACATGACTCAGTATATTAACAATTTGATATTGTTGACTAACACCTGGTAAACCCATACTATCTATGCTATCATGCTGAAGTGAAATACTAGGTCTACTACTAAGACTATGAGGACCTGATTCTATGCGAATGTCTGCTTCATCATCAAAAATGTAATCTCTTTGGTGATGACTGTCGTCCTTATGATTAGTCAGTTGCTGCTCATGGTAACCTCTCAGTGCTGACTCTGTATCCTCGATGGTTTGGTTGACTTCGCATGTTGTATCATCTCGGTTGGTCATTGTTGCTGAAGGATTGTTGATGTAGAAAACAACCTCGTGGTCGTTACTGGCCACCGACATATCGTCATAATCGTCGCTTGTTGACTGTTTGTCGCTCTGCTGTCTTCTGCGAGGCATATTGTTGCAAAAATAACGTTCAAGTTCGTATCTCTAGATCTGCTGATTTAAACAGATCCCACCGCTGCCACCAATAAATGTAACGTGCTGGTAGCGTTTAACGTTTAAATGAAATGGACTCCGAGGAAAATTAACTTATATGGACATCCTATTGATTATCTAACTATTGAAAACTAAAGGGTAAACAACAAAGTATAAAATCAGAAGTAAGTTTCCCTCTCTTTATTTATATCTTAGTAGGAAAACATATAACGTAGAATTATCGGTAATATATAACAAATAACAACTTTCCTTAATAAATAATAATACTCTCTTTGACTAGAAATACACTTTAAGTGCTTAATCCCTAGCAATATGCTGATAAATATTATAATCTCTATATTAAATATTTATATCAATTCAAAACCTTCTAAAAGTAAATCGTTTTAAATTCTAAATTTACTATTGAATCTATTTATTAAAGTTACTATAATCGAATTTTAAATGCAAAAATAAAGTCTAAGTTCAACCTAATACACTATGTGTTACCTTTAGAAGAAAATTCGGGAGTCCTAGATCTGCAGGCGATCTAGCTATTTATACTGCACAAATAAAACTGTGCGGCGCACAAGTGCGCAAATGTGCACTGTGCACTAACAACGCTAAAACGCGCAACGTCAAATGTGCGCTTTTCCTGTGCGCTAAACGCACATACAAATAAGTGCGGTTTGATACTCGCCTATTTCAAACATGAATTAAAACATTTTTATGAATT
Source organism: Cyrtodaria siliqua (assembly GCA_037043455.1). NCBI lineage: Eukaryota > Metazoa > Mollusca > Bivalvia > Adapedonta > Hiatellidae > Cyrtodaria > Cyrtodaria siliqua. The sequence goes on from JAWPHD010017812.1 coordinate 13,035, forward strand.
AAAGTAGCGTAAGTAAAGTTTCATACACATAGAATAATGATTAAATAACCTGACTCTTACATTTAAAACAAATATTCTCCTTGGAATAAGAAAGTTTCTTGAATCAAAAGATCGAATTGACAGAGTTGAATTCGCCGCACAAATAGTTGCTATGGTAAACAATCCCATCATGCAACGTAGTTCCGGATGCAATATGGTTGCCGGAAGGATTCATATGTAAATGTAAACAACACGCGATAAGAATAAACAGCTAGAATTTGGCTGAATACACTCGTTACAAAAAGGTAACTTTATAGATTCTAGTCTAGATGATAAATTAGACTGAAAGCGTAATCATTATGTAAATAAATTACAAATATCAATCTAAAAGATCGATCTAACCTCAAATCGTGAAAACGAAAGTAGAATGCAAAATAGCGAGGCACTACAATACTATAAATTTTAGTCTTGTTTTAGATTTCCTGACAGAAATCAGACTATATATAGAGGATCTTACATGAGTACTCATTCATTATTGAATTTATATAAATTCAATAATGAATGAGAACGAATGTGAGATCTATTTATAACATAACGTATAACGTCACATTACGTCAGAACACGTAAATTAACGTGACGTCCATGACGTCATTAACGTTATGTTATACCACTGTTGCAATATCGAAAATATTGAATGGTGTTATTACACTCCCACTCCGCATGTTATGTGATAAAAATCATTATATGTTCTTATATATATATATTTACATATATACCGTAGTTTATATTCTACCATATTATCCAGGGGCGTTCCTGGGCATACGCAATGACGCACGTGCGTACAGGTTATTAAAGAAGCAAACAAATAAAAAAGGCTAAAAATGCAATAAAAACTGAAGGTATAGGGGGTTAGGCACATTTGTGAATCCAAAACTCGATGGTGCGTATACTTAAATTATCCCTTATTTGTAAATAGTTTTATCTTTATATATTGACATTATTTTTTAATTACTACTTCATTTCTTCATCTCTCATCGTTTTTGCGCACAATATGACCTATTTATGTGTCGACGTGCCGTAAAACACCATTCATTCATTCAGTAGATCAAATAACAGCATCAGTAGCTACATCAGCAGCAGCAACAGCAGCAACAACAACACGTGAAACCAGAATTCATTAAACACATAAAAATATCATAACACAGTCATTGTTATTGATTATTTTTCATGATATGAAAATGTGAAATAAAAATCATAAAATTTCTTCTTTCTAATCAATTTCCCATTTAGTGAACTAATTATTTATTATACCTGGAGACAATCAAACACTTGCCAATACATACAAAGAAATATTTCGTAGTGGTATAATAAGTAAATTGCCACTTTTCAATAATTATCTTGATAATGTAATCAAAGATGATATGAACAGTATAAATAACCTTATAATACAATTTACAAATACAATACGAGATGTTGCGGATCCGCTCTTTAAAAAACGAAAGATCTTGAGGCCGTCTTATCAGCTATTCATAAATCGTTCGATGATGATTTGTTTTCTTGCTAAAACACGTTACGTTACAAAGAGGCATTATGAATATTTTATGTACAAAATGATTACGAAGTGTTTTTACTGAATTACGTTTATCTTTACTGTTTTTACTAAATTACGTTTATCTTTACATAGCTTAAGAATTGAGGTCGTTATGCAAGACATAGGATTGAAAGAAATGAAAGAGTTTGTCAAATATGTAATTCAACTGAAATTTGTACAGCTTATAATGATATTAGAAAGAAATATATCAAAAATATTACATACAAAGGCCAAATATGTTTAAATTTGTAACACGTCTACAATCTTCAAAGAAGAAAGAACTTTTTAATTCAAGTACATATTCTTCAGAGACGTTTACTGTCAGATGTTCTATTCCAAATATTATTTCTTAAAATATATTCAAGTAACGTTACATCCTCACATAAATTGTTATTTTATATATAATTCCTTTTGTTTTTTTTGATATCCTTGGATTATTGATTAAAATGTGTGATTTATATGATCTATGAAAATTGAACTATAAGTGAGTGTGTAGAAATATGTGTACTGTAACCCGTCATGCGATTATAATTATGTATTACAAATTATGTATGTAATGATGAGAAACTGTAAAAGTTTAAATTAATAAAATATCTATCTATCTATAAACATAATAATAATTATAGTCAAAACGTCCCCTAGTTAAAACGTCCCCCTTTAAAAAATATTTCAAGATATTTAATATTTAAAAATACTTATTCATTATTTCCCCCCAAAAAAGAGAAGTATTTACTTACCTTAAACACGTAAAAATGTCATAAAACAGTTGCTAAAGAAAACAAACTTAACACTGGCAATTGTTTAATAGGGGACATTTTTTGGGTGGACGTTTTGACTATTTGAAAATACCAAAGTGGGATGTTTTGACCAATTTGGGGACGTTTTGACCAGGGGACGTGTTGACTGGCACCCGGATAAGGCGTAGTACTGTACAGAATAAGGTGCCATTTGATATCAGTGATATTGCACCAAAGATGCATTCTGTGATCATTTTGAACTTTGTAAATTTTTCAGAATTGAAAACACGAAAATCAAGTTGTGCGTCGCTTATTAAAAACAAAATACTTTTCTATGCTCTTCACTTTTTTACGAATGCACAATTTTAATATTAAAAATACATTTTTCTGTAATCTAGCATAAATGTTTTCATTTGGCTAATAAATTATTTGGCATGTTTGATGATCGTTTTTCACCAGTAAACATGCATTTTGAAAATGTTGTAAGCATTCATGGAAAACTACTCCACTCGATAAACGACCCAAAACTTACACGAGAATGTTTACATTGGATGCAAGATAACGGCTATATAAATCAATGTTAGTTTGTGTGACTGTTCATTATTTAGAACGACAGGTTCACGATGGCTGCCATAAAGTTACCCGCAACGTTTAGAAAATTAGTTGCAACTAGTAAAAGTAGCAAATTCCGAGAGGTAGCGGCCATACAAACTGTGCCCACTCCACAGCCAGGGGAGGGTCAGGTTCTGGTGAAAAACAGGTTAGTCGTTTTCAGTCTACTTTTTGTCGTTGAAATTTTCAACAGTTATGTATGTAACATGATATGGCATTATTTAGTTATCATGTTACACAGCGATATTTTTCACCGTTTTAGGAAAGTTATCCATTCAATTGGGAAAATTCGCTTAGTTTTTCCTAAAATTGGAAAATGTTCACTATCAAACAAAAGCAATAATGTACGCTTAAATACTCTGAAAACACATTACTGTGCAAATCAGTCTCTTATTGTATTTCATTACCTTCCCCTTAAAGGGACACACGGCAATCTTGATTTTTTTTAAAAACTAGCGGCGTCCCGTTAGTTTTTCTACATAAGTTACATTTGTTCAATCATTAATGTTAATTATAAGAATTGTATTAAGCCATTTCTTTTTGCATATTATTAATTTTTGATATTATTGCTCCAATAATATATTAAAACTTATAGTATAATAAGACGAAATAGTGAATACTTAAAATTTGATTTATTTAAATGTCACCAGGGAAAAGTAAAAGTGATACTGGCTATATAATCGAGACATCCATTTCAAATACTTCAATATTGCCGTGTGTCCCTTTAAAAAGTATAAATTTCCCCAAGGGCTGTCATTGATAGGAACAATATCGCTGTATCAGCGATTCTGTTCAGACGATAAATATATCAATACACTTTGTCAGAAATTTATTCAAACAGGAAAAAGCACAACGAAAAAAAAATAATGCTGTTTTGTTTCGGGATTTCCTCGCGAAATTTAAACAGGGAGTAAGTATACAGGGAGGAGACACGGACCGTTTTGCCGTTTTATGTTGTCGTGCGTGTGTTTCACTACTGCGTGAAAATGACTACTTCAGGTGTGTGAAAAACAGCAAATTCTTATAAATTATTACACGTACAAACTCAAAAAAAAGGTGCGAAATGTAAACATAAGTATTATTCATTCACATTGTCCTCTGATACAGAGCGTGTATTTGTTTGCATTTATAAAAGCACATTTTACCAGACGGTTCTGTGTAACAAAGATGGCGCCACTCGCCACTCGGCGCCAAATAAAAAAATGGTGTTTAGCTATTGCAAACGAGATACGAGACTACGGGTTATATTAGGCATTAACAATAACAAGAGGGCCAAGATGGCCCTAAATCGATCACCTGAGTACTGGCCCATTATCAAACTTCTTAGAAATCTTATGGTCATATACAATCTGTGCAAGATTTGTTAAGATTGTTAAAAAAATGTTGCCTCTGTTGTGTATAACAACATTGATATAAAGACACTGACAAAGTTTGGTAAAGACCAAATACAAAATTAAAAGAGCCAGGGTTAAGTATAAAAAACCCAAAATGGCCCCAGAGCAACTTTTCTGATCATTTTATGCATTATGCTGCTCAGAGAGGTTTAATCACAACTTTCTAAATAATAAAGCATTTTTAAACCATACAATTTGGCATGTAAATACTTTAAACATTACTCTATACAGATATATCAAATTATTATATAATGTTTTTATTTTCCATACTTTCTAGAACAAAACTTTTATTCCTAACTGTCAAATTTTGAATTTGGTGCATCTATTAATAGCTGTACCTGTAAACATAAGATCAGTGATTGGTCAGAGTGCTGAAACCTTTATCTTGAAGCAGACGAAATACTAACTGGCTACAGTGTATACATAGTGACGGTGAACTCTACCGAACGCTGGGGGTTAAGGTGCTAGAATGTAACCCTTGGTGCTAGAATGTAACCCCTGGGGCAGGGCCAAATGTGACCCCAGGGCTACATGTAATACATGAGAGCTGTGTACCTTGTGGATTCAGAGTAGAAGATTTTTTAAGTGTTTCCCTATACAAGTCTATGTAAAACATGTGACCGCTGGAATACACTTGGTAAAGGACCATAAGCTCATTCATAGTAAATGCAAATATTAAACCTCTGGCTCTTATAGTTTCAGAGAAGAAGATTTTTTAATTATTTTACTATATAAATCTGTGTAAAACTGTGACGCCCGGGACGGGGCCAAATTTGACCCCAGGGTCACCATTTGAACAAACTTGGTAGAACGAATGAATGAATGAATAGTGTTTTACGGCACGTCGACACATAAATAGGTCATATTGTGCAAATAAACTGATGAAAGATGAAGAAATGAAGTAGTAATTAAACAAGAGGGCCAGGATGGCCCTAGATCGCTCATCTTGTAATCATGCAATAAGTCTGCTGTGTCTAGTCTGGCATGGGTATTGTTTAATTTGTCCCACTTTCTTCTATGAATGAGATTTCATCAAAATGGATGGGGGGTTTATATTAACATTCTAAACAAATTTGGTAAAGATCAGATGAAAGATGAAGAAATGAAGTAGTAATTAAACAAGAGGGCCAGGATGGCCCTAGATCGCTCATCTTGTAATCATGCAATAAGTCTGCTGTGTCATGGGTATTGTTTAATCTGTCCCACTTTCTTCTATGAATGAGATTTCATCAAAATGGATGGGGGGTTTATATTAACATTCTAAACAAATTTGGTAAAGGTCAGATAAAAAATGAAGTAGCTACATATTTAAGAAAGGAAAATACAATATAGCATTTTTCGACAAATCAAGGGCCATAACTCTGTCGTTACTAACAAGATCTAGCTGGTTTTCGAACCTGTCCAAGATTTCTTTGATATACGGCGATTTGCACAACTAGACACCATACTGAGTCTTCCTGCCAAATTTCATAGAAATCCAACAAGCCGTTTAGAAGTAGCGCCGACAAGAAATTTAAAGTAAAAATGTCAAAGGGCCATAACTCCGTCAAAAATCAGCGAACTGGAACAAAAGCGCGATATGCACAGCTGGACATCTTCCAATGCTAACTGCTAAGTTTCATCGAAATCCAACAAGGAGTAAGTTTCGTAAAATTTCGTTAAAAAAAAATGAAAAAAAGGAAGATATTAAAAAAACAAAATTATTAAAAAAAAAGAGAGTAAAAAATGAATTAAAAAAGACAAAAAAAAAAAATAATGAAAAAATAAATATATAAATTAAATTTTTTTTTTTTTAAAAAATGAAGGCCCTATCGTCTTAACGAGGCAAAATTAGCATTTTAAACTAAACCAAGGGCCATAACTCCGCAGTCACTGGTCCGAACTGGCTGGTTTTCGAAATTGTCCGAGCTTTCATTGATATTAACAACTGGTAAAGTTTGGTAAAGATCAGATGAAAAATTAATTGAATTGAATTGCATTTTGATTAACGGCTCACCAACACAGTATAGGTCATTTAGAGCCGCCCCAGAGAGAGGGAAAGGATACATAGCCTAGGAATCCGGGAACCGTGTCCTACTCTTATTAAATATAGCAGTTTTAACTAAATCAAGGGACATAACTCCGCTGTTACTGGTCCGATCTGGCTGGTTTTCGAACTTGTCAGAGCTTTCATTGACATTAACAATCTGGTAAAGTTTGGTAAAGATCGGATGAAAAATGAAGGCCCCTTATCGTCTTAAAGAGGCAAAATATAGAATTTTTAACTAATTCAAGGGCCATAACTCCGCTGTTACTGCTCCGATCTGGCTGGTTTTCGAACTTGTTTGAGCTTTCATTGATATTAACAATCTGGTAAAGTTTGGTAAAGATCGGATGAAAAATGAAGGCCCTATCGTCTTAACGAGGTAAAAGTAAAACGCCGACGACGGACGACGGACGAAGAGTGATCCCAATAGATCACATGTGAGCCTTCGGCTCAGGCGATCTAAAAACCACACTGATTTAAAATGCACCATACTGGCTGTTGTAGGTACCCTACCAGAACATGTTCGTTGTATATTGTTTTAATTCATAACCTTCACATGACATCATCAAAATAATTTGACCAATCGGTGATAAATAAAATAAAACACCTCCGCATTCTGGTAGGGAGTAAGCACGGTGTTTATCCTTGATGCTCAGCTTACTTTAACCCATTATAAAACTAGTTTGTAGCAGGGAGTAAGTATACGTATACTTACTCCCTGTTTGTAGTGATAATTATTTTAAAAGCTAAATATGTTTATGCGTACAGCTATGCATCGCCTTTAGGTACTGTCGGATTTTAAAACAGCAATATGGATACATTCAATTTTAATTATGGTCTAATTTGATTTTTCATATAAAGATTGAGGATAAAGTCAGAGTAAACCCATTATTTTCACCTACCGAATATCTCAAGATCACGGAAATGTGTAACTAATGGCAGGATGTGAAAGTTATGAATATTACATAAACAACTTAACAACAATGTAGGTCAGATAGTTCTAATGAAATACATTCTTTCAGAAACAAGCTACATGAAAATAAACTTTATTCTTTTTAAAACATTTTCTTTTTCAAACATTTAAAATAAATTTGTGCTGCAACCTTGCATTTGGTCTATCGAAAACAATAACAAAAGAACACAAAAGTTAGAATTAGTGCACATGACTTGCTAATAGAAAGAGGTCGCTATTTTAGACCTAAAATACCCCGTGAAAAAAGAATATGTTTAAGCTATAATCAAATTGAAGATCAAGAACATTACATTCTGTTGTGAAAAAAACAACTAATCTCATGTCTGCATTGTTTACACAACTTGTTGTTAATGTAACGGGTCTGTATCCAAACTCTGATGTTGCTATTAATACTCTAAAGGGATGACTGAACCCTTCAGATGCTGTTGAATGTAAACACATCTGAATCTCTAATGATAAGACGTACAGTTCTGTTTATTTTCATAGTACACATATGAATTTAATGAATTTAATATATGTATGGAAGACACCTTTGTTACATTGGTTTTCTGAATAAAAAGTATTCTATTCTTTTCTAGTTTTAATATTGAAATTAATTTTACAGATCATTACGTGTTCCAACCTCAATTCCATTAAGCGATGTGAAATCTTATATTAGCAGGATTTTATAACAGATATTTCGACAATAAAACATGTTTAAAAACATTTTTACTGAGAAAATGCGATAACCTGCTTGAAATTACTTATTAAATGTTTTAATGTTACAATATGCAAACTTTTTAAGCCGAAATTAAGATTTTATTTCATACCCCCAGCCAACCCCGTTTTCGCTTCATGGAGAAGGGGTTGGATGGGGTATGAAAGTTAATACTCCGACCACGTAATGTATATGGCATTAATGCATCTGATATCAACTTCTCTGCTGGACGATATGATCACAGTTTTAATATTGCAATTAATTTTACAGATATTTGGGCATTAATGCATCTGATATCAACTTCACTGCTGGACGATATGATCCCAAGGCCGTATATCCGCTGGACCTTGGCTTTGAGGTAAGATTTCAATTTTGTTTTATATTGTCCTCAAGAGTTGCAATGACCGAGTGGTTAACATACTGGCCTCTCGTCCCAAAGGTCCTTAGTTTGATTCACAATGGGGTCACATTCCGGATTTTCCAAACACACTTTCATAGTAACTTACTTGGACAAAGTGCTGTAAAAGTATGCCATCCTTCGGAGGGGATGTAAAGCGGTTGGTCCTGTGTACACGGAGAGCCATTCTCTGTGCATCTTAAAGATCGCTGAATTTCTGTATTAATTAGTTATTCACGCCAATATACCTAACCCTTAAATATCGATTTCGAGGCTTCTTAGGTCCTCAATAGGGGTTTGGAAGTATAAAAAGAAATAACTGGTATTATAACTTCAATTTTCAAGGTATAGAATGATGTGCAATTTGCCAACATACACAAAAAAAACTAATTGCCAAGAGTATATATGCTAGCATACTGACATGGATTTAGGCAATATTCTACATAGGCGGCCGTGGTGGCCCAGCAGAGATCATTGTTTTGAGTCCCACTGGGTTACTTCAGTGTGTCCTTAGGCAAGAGACTTCCTCTGGTCCACTGGATGGGGATGTAAACCAGACAGTCCCATGTATTTTGAGTCTATTTTCCAAGCCTGTTCAGCGATTTTTTCACCCTTCAGGGAATGGTACCGGTACCCATTCAACTGGGAAAATTTGCATTGTTTTGCCTTAAATTGGGAATTTTTCACGATCAAACAGAAGCAATAATGTATTCTTAAATATTTTAAAATACATTATCATTTATATATTCTCTTGTAGAATTTCATTACCCTCCACTAAAGCATATAGTTTCCCTGTTTTTCTTCTTTTCTTTTTGGATTGGGAATTTTTTCACTCCAACTTGGAAAAACACTGCTGTTAAAGAACCATATGAATCTGTCCGACAGAAAGAGTAAGGCCAGGTTCGCAAATTCCTATGTATTCTTCCCCGCTTGATGGAAAGGCTCAAAATAACCTCAAAATAACCTAAAAATTGAGTTGAAGAGCTGTTTAACAACAATATGGTGAAGGCAAAATCACCAATTGTTGTCCATACTTTATATTTTCTAATTAAAATGTGACCATTTCTATTTGCGTCATTACAGTGAATAAAAGAAGTAGAACTCTTAATGTTGTAACTGTTAAATACATATTTACACAGTTCTGATATGTTTTCACATTTTTTATATTGATTTAATTGTAACAGGTCAGGAAACCATTGTAAAATGGACAATTATGGATCATTTTATTTAGAAAATAGACTTTATTATTTAAAGAGATAAATTATGCCAGTTTATTGTAGGCCATAGGTGAGGTGGTGATGGCCGGGTCCAAAACAACTTTCAAACCAGGACAGGTTGTTATGTATTGTCAAAAATTGTCAAAATGGGGCGTTCAGCGACTTGAAGGTAACCTGCTTATATCGGACAAATCTGCAGGGTTTCACGGATGGTAATATATACCTTCAATATAGGCAGACTTTGAAATCAAATTAGGACTTTTTTTGAATTTGTTGAACAAATTTGTTAATTTAAATTATTCTCAATATGGCGTAATTAATTTGCCAAGCAGGAGTCACAGAGGGCTTAAAGAAAAGATCTTAAAATGTATTTAGAAACTTTGCCGTTTTTGGTGTAAACTAATTTGTATTTCACAGTCTGCCAGTTTTTTCATTTTGAAGGCATTCCATAATAATATTACTAACCCACGTCACTGTCACCACGTCATATTTTAGGCATTAGCGGAAGTTGTTGCAGTTGGACCAAAATGTGATTTAAAGGTCGGACAAAAGCTTACATACCTTTCATATGGAGCATTTTGCGAATACAAGGTATTTTGTATACATATATATATATATATACATGTGTTCTCTAGACTTAAACAGATGCTTTCCTAAAAGAGTGCCTTGTGATTGTTCGTTCCCTTCCTTCCCAGTGTTCCAAATTATTGCATCTCACACTGTCTAGAATATAGGAATTTCATTGTTTAAGAGTGGTTACATGACTGGTGACCCCTATATTTCTGTAGAGGATTTTATAGAAGGCAGGAAGTTTGAAAAACTATAAATGTAAATGTTCAATGTTTTTACGAAAATAAAGATTATTTGCTTAGTCTGATCATTTTAAATTTCTTAAAAACATTGTTTGAACTATTTGGCTGGAAACATGTTTTAATCACCGATCTGATGTTTATTTTTGTTGCAAATAGGACCATTTTATTTCTCAGTTTGAATAATTCCAATCCAATAATCAGATGAAATATGTTTCATTTAAAAAATCTGTTAAAACATAACATCCAAACAGATTTATAGCTAAAAAGGTGCTCGATGCAATAAATCAGTTATTTGGTTTGTTACTGAACCCTTATAGAAATATGTTGCATTTTGGTCAGTCAGCTGTATGACCCTTTTAGGACTTTAAAAGTGATAAAGGTCTTTTATCAATAAGTTCCACATATTGTGCTGATGGTGTCCGTGACTTTCAGCCAAATTCAGCATATTTTATTGTTTCTTTCCAGAATGCCCTCATAATTTCACCCAGGGATTTAGATAATTGTGTCCTGACTTTCCTCATATTTCAATTTTTCTGTGTGGATCTGATAAAACTATACCCTTTTTCACAACTGGTCTTTTAAAGATGCTAATTTTGCATAATTTATTTGTCCCCGCTTGTTGGTTTCATAAAACTATTTTATTAAGTCCGTTATTATTCTTCCTTAAAGTCATGTCTACCCAAAAGTCACAACATGTCTACCCAAAAGTCACAACATGTCTACCCAAAAGTCACAACAGTTACTGCTTTTAACTTATATAAAGGGACGCACATAGCAATCTTGAACTATATTCATAATTAGTATCAATTTGCTTTGAACTATTCAAATAATCATAAATATAATTAATGACTTACAAAAAGTTTGAACAATTATCTAGATTGCCCTGGAAGCTTGGTTATGGTGTTATTCAAGGTGAAATAATTATGCACTAAATATTTATTCTACGGTAATTATTATGTGACTGTATATGTATACATGTACAGACAAATAGAATATAATGGGTGAGTATTGCTAGATATGCCAGTGGGACAGGGTTATTACTTTTACACAAATTTGCAGCATATCTACGGCATACTTGCAGTACAGTTCCATATGTAATTATATATGTGGTTCCTGCATTATGGTGGTGACATAAGTAATAATTTCAGCATTATTTGTTTGAGTATATGGATTTCGATTTATACTGCTTCTTGAGGCCATAGTCCTAAGAGTGCAGTATAAATTGCATATACGAGAAAATCTTGCTATACACGTTTAGTATACTTATGCTAGAACTACCAAACCTGTTAGTTAAAGTACGGCTGAAATATACCGGCAGTTATTGCACAGGTTAATTAAAATTATACTGCAGGAACAAATGAAACCCATAAGAGCTACAGTACAATTATAGTTAGGCCATTATTTTTTGATAATTCATTTTACAAATCCTCCTACGACAAAACGAAATTTTATTTGTCCATAGAGAATTTGATAGTTTTTTTGTTGTGTTGTGTTGTTGTTTTTTTACCTCATCCCAGATTTCAGATTCCCAGATTTCAATAAAAAATTTCATATTATTTTCCTTTCCAACGAAATAAAGAATAAAGAATAGTTTTTCCAAACTTCTGTTTTTATTTATTTTTTCTCTTTCTACAGCAGTTCTCTGTCTCAGTGGTTCATAAAACGAATAATAAAAAATAATGGCCTTATATTATAGTTTAAACATGAAGTTTATATCATCCTGGAACAGAGACTAGGGTAAAAGGCAATTTACATAAATATCCTATACTATTTTGAAACATTTTCTTGAAGGAATTAACAACAGAGCTGTAGATAAGCTGAGTTTTTGAGTATTTTACTCATACTTTTTTTTACAAAACCCCTCAATTTTTAAAAACTGTGAGTATCATAACTCACTGACTTACTACAAAAACTCTAAACTTTCAAAAATTATGAGTATTATATTTGCATGCTGTGGAACAGTCTATGCCTTATTTACATGATGAGAATTATTGTCAGTAAGTGACTAATATATAAAACAAAGGTCATATAGTGTTTCTTTTGGTTTTTGCTGAACTTTCATTTAATCAGAATTATTGTTTCTTTTAAATTGATTAATTAATTCACATCCAATTTGAAAGCATGAACGTTTAAAATGGATTTTTACTCTGAACGAGTTCCTTGTTACTCATTCAGTTTGAGTCTGAAGGTATATATATACCTACCAAATTTTGTTGAAACCATAGCAGGAATAGTTTTGTTTTTAATACCTAATGAAACAGTATTTTGTCTAAAAGTTAAAAGTTTACCAAATTTGATAGCATGTACACTAGACGACACCAGTACCGAGTCGTACGTTTAATAGTCGCACATTTTGTTTAATGGCGACATGTTAGTGGAGACGTTTAACACAATTTGCGACCATTAAATGACGGATATACTGTCGCAAAAGTCAAATTGTCCATACTGGTTTCTAATGTATAGAAACCAGTATGGACAATTCTGACTTTTGCGACAGTTTTCATCCGTCATTTCAAATGAGTCGAATTTCGTGTTAAACGTCACATGCCTGGATTTGCAATGGGATATGCACTACTATTATTTAATTGTCACAGATTTTTGAACGTCAACCAGTCAGATTGCAGGATTTTTGTCAAGTGTGTTATTTTATCTCACATCTTTTAAATGGAACTTTGTATGAAAGCTCATCAAATATATTTTTTAACAGATTCATCAAATAAAATCGAAAATAAATAATCGATTTGATAATTGGATTACATTCAGTCTTTAAAAGATGTGTTTCAAATTTGAGCAAATTATGATAAAACATAAAAGTTTATTAGCGTTTAAAATCAAGGTTATTAATTGGGGTTTGTGGTCTAGTGTTAGAGTATCGCACTCACGATCGAGAGGCCGTTGGTTTGATCCATGCCGAGTACATTTATTTATCCTTTAGCAAGATAATTAATCCACATTGCTAAGTACTGATTCTACACAAAAGCCACCGAGAGTGATTAAAACAATATTTTGCAATCAATGTAAAAGAAATATGTAAACAATGAATTAAACAATAGTGTACTTGGTGAAAAAGAGACTTATTACCGTTTTTGAAAGTTCTAGATAGCTATAATCTAGAACAACGTGCACACATGTCACATGAACGATGTGATATGTGTGACGGAGTTCTAAATTTCTAGATTAATTCATGTTGTTCTAGATTATGGCTATCTAGAACAGCAGGTATGAAACTGGCCACTTTATTAGAAACACGTCAGTTTAGCCGACATTGCTATCTGTAATGCAGGACTAATCCACACATACCTAGGCTGTCAACTTTACACCTCATGTCCAGACACATAACTACCCCACATACAGACCTAATGACACATAGATAGGAAACCTTCACATTTAGATTAATTTGTTTGGCACAGTACAGAGAAATTTCACAAACTATTGCCCGACTTTAAATATGCAGATCATACATTAGTTTTACATGCATACATGTTTCATTCTGTCGACACCTACCACAAATATTTTTCTCTGTCCATTTATGGAATTTTGGAACTTGAACATTTTTGAGTTGACTGAAAAGAAGACCACTGCAAGGTTCTACAATGTAAAGGGAAAAGTAAAAAATTATGAAACGTTTTTAACTTTTAAACATAATTTTATAAAATTCTTATTTTGAAAATATTTTTTGATAAAATTAGTTTTTAGATCTGAGCTTTAAACTTCGCAATGATATTAACAAGATAAGATATTTATTGATCCATTAGTTTTGATAAATAGATATTAGGTTTGAAAGTTCTTAGTTTAAACTCTGGCACTCATATTTTAACTGTATTGGTATCAACGATGACTTAATAACTATTAAGTTCAAACATTTTATCTGTATTGGTGTCAACGATGACTTAATAACTATTAAGTTCAAACATTTTATCTGTATTGGTGTCAACGATGACTTAATAACTATTAAGTTCAAACATTTTATCTGTATTGGTGTCAACGATGACTTAATAACTATTAAGTTCAAACATTTTATCTGTATTGGTGTCAACGATGACTTAATAACTATTAAGTTCAAACATTTTATCTGTATTGGTGTCAACAATGACTTAATAACTATTAAGTTCAGACATTTTATCTGTATTGGTGTCAACGATGACTTAATAACTATTAAGTTCAAACATTTTATCTGTATTGGTGTCAACGATGACTTAATAACTATTAAGTTCAAACATTTTATCTGTATTGGTGTCAACGATGACTTAATAACTATTAAGTTCAAACATTTTATCTGTATTGGTGTCAACGATGACTTAATAACTATTAAGTTCAAACATTTTATATTAAGTTCAAACATTTTATCTGTATTGGTGTCAACGATGACTTAATAACTATTAAGTTCATACATTTTATCTGTATTGGTGTCAACGATGCTTAATAACTATTAAGTTCAAACATTTTATCTGTATTGGTGTCAACGATGACTTAATAACTATTAAGTTCAAACATTTTATCTGTATTGGTGTCAACGATGACTTAATAACTATTAAGTTCAAACATTTTATCTGTATTGGTGTCAACGATGACTTAATAACTATTAAGTTCAAACATTTTATCTGTATTGGTGTCAAGGATGACTTAATAACTATTAAGTTCAAACATTTTATCTGTATTGGTGTCAACGATGACTTAATAACTATTAAGTTCAAACATTTTATCTGTATTGGTGTCAACGATGACTTAATAACTATTAAGTTCAAACATTTTATCTGTATTGGTGTCAACGATGACTTACTAACTATTAAGTTCAAACATTTTATCTGTATTGGTGTCAACGATGACTTACTAACTATTAAGTTCAAACATTTTATCTGTATTGGTGTCAACGATGACTTAATAACTATTAAGTTCAAACATTTTATCTGTATTGGTGTCAACGATGACTTAATAACTATTAAGTTCAAACATTTTATCTGTATTGGTGTCAACGATGACTTAATAACTATTAAGTTCAAACATTTTATCTGTATTGGTGTCAACGATGACTTAATAACTATTAAGTTCAAACATTTTATCTGTATTGGTGTCAACGATGACTTAATAACTATTAAGTTCAAACATTTTATCTGTATTGGTGTCAACGATGACTTAATAACTATTAAGTTCAAACATTTTATCTGTATTGGTGTCAACGATGACTTAATAACTATTAAGTTCAAACATTTTATCTGTATTGGTGTCAACGATGACTTAATAACTATTAAGTTCAAACATTTTATCTGTATTGGTGTCAACGATGACTTAATAACTATTAAGTTCAAACATTTTATCTGTATTGGTGTCAACGATGACTTAATAACTATTAAGTTCAAACATTTTATCTGTATTGGTGTCAACGATGACTTAATAACTATTAAGTTCATATATTTTATCTGTATTGGTGTCAACGATGACTTAATAACTATTATGTTCAAACATTTTATCTGTATTGGTGTCAACGATGACTTAATAACTATTAAGTTCAAACATTTTATCTGTATTGGTGTCAACGATGACTTAAATCTGTATTGGTGTCAACGATGACTTAATAACTATTAAGTTCAAACATTTTATCTGTATTGGTATCAACGATGACTTAATAACTATTAAGTTCAAACATTTTATCTGTATTGGTATCAACGATGACTTAATAACTATTAAGTTCAAACATTTTATCTGTATTGGTGTCAACGATGACTTAATAACTATTAAGTTCAAACATTTTATCTGTATTGGTGTCAACGATGACTTAATAACTATTAAGTTCAAACATTTTATCTGTATTGGTGTCAACGATGACTTAATAACTATTAAGTTCAAACATTTTATCTGTATTGGTGTCAACGATGACTTAATAACTATTAAGTTCAAACATTTTATCTGTATTGGTGTCAACGATGACTTAATAACTATTAAGTTCAAACATTTTATCTGTATTGGTATCAACGATGACTTAATAACTATTAAGTTCAAACATTTTATCTGTATTGGTGTCAACGATGACTTAATAACTATTAAGTTCAAACATTTTATCTGTATTGGTGTCAACGATGACTTAATAACTATTAAGTTCAAACATTTTATCTGTATTGGTGTCAACGATGACTTAATAACTATTAAGTTCAAACATTTTATCTGTATTGGTATCAACGATGACTTAATAACTATTAAGTTCAAACATTTTATCTGTATTGGTGTCAACGATGACTTAATAACTATTAAGTTCAAACATTTTATTTGTATTGGTGTCAACGATGACTTAATAACTATTAAGTTCAAACATTTTATATTAAGTTCAAACATTTTATCTGTATTGGTGTCAACGATGACTTAATAACTATTAAGTTCATACATTTTATCTGTATTGGTGTCAACGATGCTTAATAACTATTAAGTTCAAACATTTTATCTGTATTGGTGTCAACGATGACTTAATAACTATTAAGTTCAAACATTTTATCTGTATTGGTGTCAACGATGACTTAATAACTATTAAGTTCAAACATTTTATCTGTATTGGTGTCAACGATGACTTAATAACTATTAAGTTCAAACATTTTATCTGTATTGGTGTCAACGATGACTTAATAACTATTAAGTTCAAACATTTTATCTGTATTGGTGTCAACGATGACTTAATAACTATTAAGTTCAAACATTTTATCTGTATTGGTGTCAACGATGACTTACTAACTATTAAGTTCAAACATTTTATCTGTATTGGTGTCAACGATGACTTACTAACTATTAAGTTCAAACATTTTATCTGTATTGGTGTCAACGATGACTTACTAACTATTAAGTTCAAACATTTTATCTGTATTGGTGTCAACGATGACTTACTAACTATTAAGTTCAAACATTTTATCTGTATTGGTGTCAACGATGACTTACTAACTATTAAGTTCAAACATTTTATCTGTATTGGTGTCAACGATGACTTACTAACTATTAAGTTCAAACATTTTATCTGTATTGGTGTCAACGATGACTTAATAACTATTAAGTTCAAACATTTTATCTGTATTGGTGTCAACGATGACTTAATAACTATTAAGTTCAAACATTTTATCTGTATTGGTGTCAACGACGATGACTTAATAACAATTAAGGTTCAAACATTATTATACGTATTGGAGTCAACGAGTGACGCGTATTACCTATTAAGGTTCAAACATTTTATCTGTATTGGTGTCACCGATGACTTAATACTATTAAGTTCCAACATTTTATCTGTATAGGTGTCAACGATGACTTACATAACTATTAAGTCAAACATGTTATCATGTAATGGTGTCAACGATGACATAATACTATAAAGTACCACACTTTATCATGTCATGGAGTCAACGCTGACTTAATAACTATTAAGTTCAAACATTTTATCTGTATTGGTGTCAACGATGACTTAATAACTATTAAGTTCAAACATTTTATCTGTATTGTGTCAACGATGACTTAATAACTATTAAGTTCAAACATTTTATCTGTATTGGTGTCAACGATGACTTAATAACTATTAAGTTCAAACAATTTTATCTGTATTGGTGTCAACGATGACTTAATAACTATTAAGTTCAAACATTTTATCTGTATTGGGTGTCAACGATGACTTAATAACTATTAAGTTCAAACCATTTTATCTGTATTGGTGTCAACGATGACTTAATAACTATTAAGTTCAAACATTTTATCTGTATTGTGTCAACGATGACTTAATAACTATTAAGTTCAAACATTTTATCTGTATTGGTGTCAACGATGACTTAATAACTATTAAGTTCAAACATTTTATCTGTATTGTGTCAACGATGACTTAAAAACTATTAAGTTCAAACATTTTATCTGTATTGGTGTCAACGATGACTTAATAACTATTAAGTTCAAACATTTTATCTGTATTGGTGTCAACGATGACTAATAACTATTAAGTTCAAACATTTTATCTGTATTGGTGTCAACGATGACTTAATAACTATTAAGTTCAAACATTTTATCTGTATTGGTGTCAACGATGACTTAATAACTATTAAGTTCAAACATTTTATCTGTATTGGTGTCAACGATGACTTAATAACTATTAAGTTCAAACATTTTATCTGTATTGGTGTCAACGATGACTTAATAACTATTAAGTTCAAACATTTTATCTGTATTGGTGTCAACGATGACTTAATAACTATTAAGTTCAAACATTTTATCTGTATTGGTGTCAACGATGACTTAATAACTATTAAGTTCAAACATTTTATCTGTATTGGTGTCAACGATGACTTAATAACTATTAAGTTCAAACATTTTATCTGTATTGGTGTCAACGATGACTTAATAACTATTAAGTTCAAACATTTTATCTGTATTGGTGTCAACGATGACTTAATAACTATTAAGTTCAAACATTTTATCTGTATTGTGTCAACGATGACTTAATAACTATTAAGTTCAAACATTTATCTGTATTGGTGTCAACGATGACTTAATAACTATTAAGTTCAAACATTTTATCTGTATTGGTGTCAACGATGACTTAATAACTATTAAGTTCAAACATTTTATCTGTATTGGTGTCAACGATGACTTAATAACTATTAAGTTCAAACATTTTATCTGTATTGGTGTCAACGATGACTTAATAACTATTAAGTTCAAACATTTTATCTGTATTGGTGTCAACGATGACTTAATAACTATTAAGTTCAAACATTTTATCTGTATTGGTGTCAACGATGACTTAATAACTATTAAGTTCAAACATTTTATCTGTATTGGTGTCAACGATGACTTAATAACTATTAAGTTCAAACATTTTATCTGTATTGGTGTCAACGATGACTTAATAACTATTAAGTTCAAACATTTTATCTGTATTGGTGTCAACGATGACTTAATAACTATTAAGTTCAAACATTTTATCTGTATTGGTGTCAACGATGACTTAATAACTATTAAGTTCAAACATTTTATCTGTATTGGTGTCAACGATGACTTAATAACTATTAAGTTCAAACATTTTATCTGTATTGGTGTCAACGATGACTTAATAACTATTAAGTTCAAACATTTTATCTGTATTGGTGTCAACGATGACTTAATAACTATTAAGTTCAAACATTTTATCTGTATTGGTGTCAACGATGACTTAATAACTATTAAGTTCAAACATTTTATCTGTATTGGTGTCAACGATGACTAATAACTATTAAGTTCAAACATTTTATCTGTATTGGTGTCAACGATGACTTAATAACTATTAAGTTCAAACATTTTATCTGTATTGGTGTCAACGATGACTTAATAACTATTAGTTCAAACATTTTATCTGTATTGGTGTCAACGATGACTTAATAACTATTAAGTTCAAACATTTTATCTGTATTGGTGTCAACGATGACTTAATAACTATTAAGTTCAAACATTTTATCTGTATTGGTGTCAACGATGACTTAATAACTATTAAGTTCAAACATTTTATCTGTATTGGTGTCAACGATGACTTAATAACTATTAAGTTCAAACATTTTATCTGTATTGGTGTCAACGATGACTTAATAACTATTAAGTTCAAACATTTTATCTGTATTGGTGTCAACGATGACTTAATAACTATTAAGTTCAAACATTTTATCTGTATTGGTGTCAACGATGACTTATAACTATAAGTTCAAACATTTATCTGTATTGGTGTCAACGATGACTTAATAACTATTAAGTTCAAACATTTTATCTGTATTGTGTCAACGATGACTAAATAACTATTAAGTTCATACATTTTATCTGTATTGGTATCACGATGACTTAATAACTATTAAGTTCAAACATTTTATCTGTATTGGTGTCAACGATGACTTAATAACTATTAAGTTCAAACATTTTATCTGTATTGGTGTCAACGATGACTTAATAACTATTAAGTTCAAACATTTTATCTGTATTGGTGTCAACGATGACTTAATAACTATTTAGTTCATACATTTTATCTGTATTGGTGTCAACGATGACTTAATAACTATTAAGTTCAAACATTTTATCTGTATTGGTGTCAACGATGACTTAATAACTATTAAGTCATACATTTTATCTGTATTGGTGTCAACGATGACTTAATAACTATTAAGTTCAAACATTTTATCTGTATTGGTGTCAACGATGACTTAATAACTATTAAGTTCAAACATTTTATCTGTATTGGTGTCAACGATGACTTAATAACTATTAAGTTCAAACATTTTATCTGTATTGGTGTCAACGATGACTTAATAACTATTAAGTTCAAACATTTTATCTGTATTGTGTCAACGATGACTTAATAACTATTAAGTTCAAACATTTTATCTTTATTGGTGTCAACAATGACATTTAAAGTCACAGTAACACAGAAGGCTGATTACAATATCTAGAAAACTTCATCCGTTTCCAACAAAAGTTTCTGAAGTCATTTTAATATAGTAAACTTTTTAGTAATAAGGGTTACCAATCTCTAATCAGTGTATACCAATCTCCAGTCAGTGGTATACCAATACCAATTTCCAGTCAGTGGTATACCAATCTCCAGTCAGTGGTATACCAATCTCCAGTCAGTGGTATACCAATACCAATCTCCAGTCAGTGGTATACCAATACCAATTTCCAGTCAGTGGTATACCAATCTCCAGTCAGTGGTATACCAATACCAATCTCCAGTCAGTGGTATACCAATCTCCAGTCAGTGGTATACCAATACCAATCTCCAATCAGTGGTATACCAAACTCCAGTCAGTGGTATACCAATCTCCAATCAGTGGTATACCAATCTCCAGTCAGTGGTATAATCTCCAATCAGTGGTATACCAATCTCCAGTCAGTGGTGTACCAATCTCCAATCAGTGTATACCAATCTCCAGTCAGTCGTATACCAATCTCCAGTCAGTGGTATACGAATCTCCAGTCAGTGGTATACCAATCTCCAATCAGTGGTATACCAATCTCCAGTCAGTGGTATATAATATTGTTTTTCACAAGATCATAAACCATTTCTTTCGATACATAAGCAGGTGAACTTTAAAGGGACCCACAGCAATTTCCAAGTATAAATTAAGCATTAAAATTCTCGATTTATTAATCCAGATTAATTTTGACTGTATACATGTAAACTTGCCTGCATATCTTTCATATAAGGTATTTAAAATCAGAGTTTTTCATTGTTTATCATTATTCTACCAAAGGTTTTAATATATTATTGGTGCAATATAATCGACTTTAATATTAATATGAAGTACCATTTGCTTTGAATAATTCAAATAAATAGTTTTAATGATTTGCAAATTATGCAAGTTATGTTGAAAAACTAACAGAATGCCGCAAGTTTATAACCTAATGGGGCATTATACGCCCGTGACAGGTGTCCGGTCAATATGCAGTGTTTTTATTATGCCTAATTTGGGGCCGTTATTCGGCCCCATTCACAATGCCAAAAAGTATACTTTTTTCACAATTATATCCAAAATATTCACAATCTGAAAAAAAAAAAAAAAAAGCAGTAAGGATACTAGTCTTAATATAAGCTGGTGTCAAAAACTAGTCCGTATTTACCAAAAACAAAACTTAAAACCAAGGGATATTAAACTGTGAAAATAAAAGTGAAAAAAGTTTCTTTTTCTTTTGTTATAATATTTCACAATTTTCACAATTTCTAGAAAAATGCCGCTATTTTTCACAATGGCACAGGCACAGGCTGCATTCACAAAACACATAAAAAACGCACTGAATTATGACTTTGACCTACTGACTCCAAAAGCAATAGGGTTTCTCCTCTCACCAAAGTCAATGTACCTATGAAGTTTTATGAGTGTAGGTGTTATGATTTTGAAGCTATTGTGAAGAAGGCATATTTCCATATAAGGTCACTGTGACCTTGACCTTTGACCTACTGGCCCCAGAAACACTAGGGTTCCTCCTCTCACCTAGGGCAATGTACCTATAAAGTTCTAAGAGTGTGGTGTTACGGTTTGAAAGTTATTGTGCAGAATGCGTATTTCCATATAAGATCACTGTGACCTTGACCTTTGACCTACTGGCCCCCAAAACAAAGCGTTTCTGCTCTCATCTAGGATAATGAACCTACGAAGTTTCATGAGGGTGGGTCTCATAATTTTAGTTATCGTGAGGAATGCGAATTGTTTATGGACGGACGGACAGACGGACAACCCCATACCGTAATATGTCCCGTTTTTCAAGCTTGCATATAAAAAATCAAGTTTGCCATACGTAATTGTGTCCCTTGAAGAATAATATAACAACAACAAATTTAGGTTTCTTCCCTGTAAGCACTGAGCTTTGCATTGACGTTTATCCGCGAAACGGCTAATTTATAGTTTGGCTAAGCATTCTATAACAAATGCATGTAATAAAAATATATGATTTTTTCTCAGATTTGAGATATTTCAAACAATTAAAACATGTTATTGCAAAATTTAGTAAAATGAGATAACTTGTATTATCACATAACTTGCGGTGTGCAAGTGTAATAAAGCCATGATATAATACACTAGTGTAATAAATATGCAAATGAAAAACGAATAATCAGTTGGTACTTTCTGTTCAGCTGGGTGTGTAATTAGAATTGTCTCAATAAATTATAATACTGGTTAAAGACGTCGACGAGGCAGTCCCACTTCTCGACATGGTATGGAAAAATCTGAAGTAACATATGCTAGACAGTATCTTTAATAACAAATGTAGGTAATAGGGGCATTTTTTGAGTTTTCATTTTTTGAGTTTTGTGTGATAAATAGAATCTTACATTCATGCCTATTTAATATTGAATTTTATTAAACACATTGGATAAAATTATTACAATACTCAGCATAGTCTCGCATGATATAATTTTGTCAAACTTATTTAATAAATTCAACATTAAACAGGCACTCGTGTAAGACTGCCTATATATGCCACGTGATAGCAAGTAATTTACGCTTTGCATTGCTTATGTTTCAGTTGTTGGATGCAAGGTAATTGTACCTCTACCGGAGATGAACCCAGAGTACCTTCCCTTTATTCTCAGTGGTAACACTGCAGCCATCTCATTAGACAAGGTAATTTTTATATTTAAAACTGCATTTATATAACTTTTGTCAATCAGTTTAGTGAAAAGTTCGACACAGGAGGCACTATGACATCTAGGAGGCACTATGACATCTAGGAATCTAGGAGGCACTATGACATCTAGAGGCACTATGACATCTAGGAGGCACTATGACATCTGTCGGTTAAAGTTGGCGTTTGTGTTAAGTTTCAAACTTTATACTTTCCCATTCACATATTGATGACAACTATACATACCTATTAAAAGCAGGTCACAATTACCAAATGTATATGACCCACTGTCGACTTCGCATCTTTATGAAGTGAACTTCGGAACAATGCTTTCTTCAGCATAACCTGTTGTGGGCATAGGTGTTTCATAAACGTTAATTCTCGTATCTTTTACTTGAGCCTTTCTTGTACATTTTAATGGTATTATATGAAGGTTTAGATTCTTTAATTACTATTACTTTTTTAAATGCATATATTTCATTCTGTATTTTGCATGCCAGGTAGGAGAGATCAAAGCCGGGGAGACTGTTCTCATCACTGCAGCAGCCGGTGGTACCGGACAAATAGCCGTAAGTAGATCCTGGTTGTACTACTAGAATGATGGCCACCATCAATACATTGTTTGCAGTTTCCAACCCATAGCTTTTAGGCTTGGGTCGGTAGGTAGGGATATATATTTTTTTAACATTCTTATTATTAACGCATGCCATCGACGGCATGTAAATATCGTGTGCTTCACTAGTATTATCCATAGAGTTTTTTTTTTAAAAAGGGTTTAGATAATATTAACAGAACATGCAATACATTGATCAAATGTTCATTTATGGACACAAGAAATAGACTTAGTAACTATTAAACAATGCTTGAC
This sequence comes from Cyrtodaria siliqua, assembly GCA_037043455.1. NCBI lineage: Eukaryota > Metazoa > Mollusca > Bivalvia > Adapedonta > Hiatellidae > Cyrtodaria > Cyrtodaria siliqua. Next base: position 37,433 of record JAWPHD010017812.1, read on the forward strand.
GTTAACTTTTTCGAAGTAATGTTTCAAATGACAACATGTTTTGTTTGGCATCAAATACAGTGCATACAATCTACACTATTTTTATATTTCATCTAAAACATAAATTGAATATTCGCACATCATCATTAGAAATATTTGCAAAATATGGTCAAATTTTCACTTGCCCGGGGCAAGTAGAAATTTAGTTCGGGCAAGTGGATTAGACAATGACTTGCCCGAAAATAACATTATTAATTTGTAGAGATATACACTTTACCCAAAATATTGTTCCCACGCCAAAAAATTCCAAGTTCTGGCAAGTAGAAAAAGTTAATGTCAAGCCCTGTTAAAGTATAAACAATTTGAACTCTGTCAATTTCACTTCTCGGTTTATGTTACTGCAAAGAACAATATTCTCTTCAAGTGTCCTTTTTTCAGACACTATCCTCATATTTTTCTCAAACATGTAGAATAGCAGCAGAGATTATTTCCAAGCATCCAATATATCAGAGCATTATGAAACTTCCCAAAATAATTGAAACAACCAACAATATTTGTGATGAACACATTGGGGAAAAAATAAAAAATAAAAAATAAAATTTAAAAGAATTGTTTGGGTCGGCGGATTTGCCGTGGGTCGGTCACAAACTGCAAACAAACAATCTTTTAATTTAGGCCCTGGTTGTACTACTAGAATGCTGGCCGTGTTTTAACCTGCAATTTTGCAAAACGTTGTTTGGCCAAGTTACATGTTTACTGTAATATGCAGTTAAATCCAATTCCTACAGCTCATATTGTTTTATTAATTATTAAACAACAAAGTACAACTGTTTAGAGTAATTTTGCTTGTGGTGTTCTTTCTGTATTCGATGAGGAATTTGGGATAACCAAGTACTTCCACGTTGCAATTTGAATGTGATATTTGTGTAAAATCTATTTTGTAATGGTGGACATCTTTTAGAAGACTGAGATACCATGAATAAGTAGGAGGGTGGTCTAATTAAGACAATAGTTATTTCTCCAGTGATTTACTTTGCTTATTTGTTCAGTATACAAGGTTCAGTGGGCCAAGTTTGCAATTATTTATTTTGCTTTTTTATTGCATATACAGGTTCAATGGGCCAAGTTGGCAGGTTGTCACGTGATAGGAACATGCTCTACAGATGATAAAGTACAGTTCCTGAAAGTATGTATTTTACAGCATATAGAATACTAGTCGACTAATAACTACTCTGGCATGTGACATTATGAACCCATTTGAGGATGTATATGTGTCAGTTCGTCGCTCCGTGCAGCTAAAATGCAATGGAGCAGAGGGCCATTTTAGTAACCTGGCCAATTTGGCTCCCAGTTTTTTGCTCTGACATGAATGATAGGAAAGAGCTAGAAGATCGTAATCCAATCAGTTTTGAAAAATGTGCCCTACTTTGCATAAAATATAGGTCACATCCGTTCTCACTGCAACATCCATATTTTGCTTTTTTCTTGCAGGATTTTCACCAAACTCTGCAAGAATGTTCCTTATATGCATCTAGCATTGTGCAAAACTTGGGTTCGCTGTGACCTGTTTTCGACAAAATATACAGGTCTCGTCCAGTTCATGCCACGACATGCGTTTCTTGCTTCTTTCCTGCACGATTTTCACCAAACTTCACTAGAATGTTCCTTATAAGCATCTAACCACAGGGGGTCGGCACGGTGTTGGGATGGTGTTTAAATGGTTTGGTATAGACCTAAAACCCCAAATATCGAAAACCCATATTACTAAGTATACATATTAGTATCTTGCTTCCTTCTTGCAGGATTTTCACCAAACTTCATCACAATGTTCCTTATATGCATCTAACATCATGTGCACAATTTTGGGTTGCTGTGACCTACTTTGAACGAAATATAGGTCACATCTGGTCTCCGCTACAACATACATCCACCAGTTAATGACATTTAAATTAAATATTAAGTATGTAAGAAACGAATATCTCTTGGATTTGACATTGGTGTTTGTCAAATAAAATGATGGACTACTTCACAATAGGGCTCGACATGTAGGCCGTGACATTCTAGTTTGTCTAAATTTAAAGTCTGTTGAACTATAGCTACTGTTCTAAAGTCTAGAGTTGCTGATGGAAAAGTCAGGGTGTAGAGGCTTTAGTAGGTGTTACCATGAAAGTCAGGGTGTGGAGGCTTCCGTAGGTGTTACCATGAAAGTCAGGGTGTGGAGGCTTCCGTAGGTGTTACCATGAAAATAAAAGCTTTCATGTTTTGTCAGTAAATATTAAATCAAATATGTCAATGTGTTCCACAATAAATCCGGCAAATCACTTGCAGGTTTAGTTCTTGTATGCATTGATACAGAAATAAATGGTGAAACAAAAGTTCATATTTAATATGTGATCTATTTAATTTGTGATGTGTTTAATTTTGTTCCAGGATTTAGGATGTGACCGCCCTATTAACTACAAGAAGGAGGACCTTAGAGAGGTTCTGAAGAAAGAATATCCAGTAAGTATTTTGTTGTCCATTTTTGAAAAGTTGAATTTTTCCTGATAAAAATCAATAAGCTAGTACAGATTTTAATGTCGGCTTTACATTAAATGTATTAAGTACATTTCATGGATCTGGATTTAACTTTTTTTTATCAGAATAGAGACTCTGCCGAGGTTCTGATTAAAACCGTTACACACAGGGTTGAAATTGATATAAACTGGATGCCCATGATCGATTCTTTTTCTTGCATACCATTGACATTTTGTGCATCGACGTCATGCCAACAGTTGAACGTTTTGTAAGTTCATTTACACAGTGAGCTTTATTAATAAATATATAATTTATAAATATATAATTTCAGAAAGGTGTAGATGTTGTGTACGAGACTATTGGTGGGGATATTTTTGACGCATGTGTAGAAAAGTAAGAATCTGGTTTCATCTTTATAAATGTATAAAATAAACTTAATAAATGAGCTACAGAAAGTTTTAAATTAAAACAGACGTGCATTCATTTTAGTCAAACACAGCAGTTTATTTCATGTCTCTCCTTTAAAAAAACATTTGTTCAGTAAATGCCTGGATGTAGATCGCAGATGCTAGTGTTCAGTATGAACTTGTTCTCTCAGAGCTTTTACACGACAGACATGTTTAAGATGCCAAAGAAACGTTAAGTTAACCTTTGTAATACTTAATGACATTGAGTAATGATGAAGTTATACATGGCCACAACACCAAGTGATGGTCATTGACAAACAATGGCAGCATGGGTGTCTGTCAAAACTCTCAGAAATGCCCAGTTAGTTAAAAATATGCATGATTATGAATATTCTTTCACTGAGAAATCGTGATTTTTCATCCACAGAAATGTAATAATTAGTAGTAATTAACTATAGTTCTTGAGCTGGTTATAGACCCACCTCCCCAACGGGGGAATTTTGTAGGTTATGATTTTCTGAAAGAACATACATTACGCTTCAAAATGAGACATGTGTGCCATCTGAGCGAAAATCGCCGAAATCTGGAATTATTTTTTAGAAAAAGAATGGCATACATTAGAACCAATTTAAATTGATGGAATCTTTCTCGGAACGCATCTCTACATGTCCCACCATATAATTTATGGATCCGATACTTAAATATTGAGATTATGGGTAAAAATGTTAAAAAATTGAATAAAATCGCTGATTTCTGTAATAATTTGGGGGTATTTAAATAAAAATTAAAAATATATCTTATACAATAGAAAAAAGAAATATTGTAACTTTTTTTGGCAGAGTAAGGTCCAGTGATTAAGTAGAAAAAAAGTTCCAAACCGCATGATGTTTGGAAATGCCTTAATTTTTGGGCGAAAAATGTCTATTTTTGTCAAAAATCGCCGGAATCTGGAATTATTTTTTAAAATTAGTTTGAATATAAACTTATCAAATTGAAGTAATATAATGTTGCACAGCATACATATTCAAGTTTTGCTTTGCATCATATATAACATATGTGCTCAAATATTGGCATTTTAGGGCAAACTGTTGGAAAAATGACACAAAACACTGATTTCTATAATCTATTGGGGTATTGGGGAAAAAATATTTAATACAACAGAATAAAGATATATTGTAACATTTTGGATAGACGAAGGTCCAGTAATTAAGTAGAAAAAAGTCCTGAACCATATGATGCTTAAAATATTGTGTATTTCCGTCAAAAATCGACGGAATCTGGAATTATCTTTTGAAAATAGTTTGAACATAAACATCAAACTGAAGCACTACCATGTTGCAGACTATAAATATCCAAGTCATTTATTGTATCAGATATAACATATATATATGCTCAAGTATTTATATTTTAGGGCAAAATGTTGAAAAAATGACTAAAATCGCTGATTTCTGTAATGTATTGAGGTACTGGGAAAAAATTAAAAGTGCATAGAAAGAACGGGAAGAAAATATTATAACATTTCTGCAGTCCTATGTGCAATAATATACCAGAAAACCAATAAGAAGGTGGTAAATGCTGCTTTATTTTGTTGGAGGAAAATGTGTTTTTAATAAAACATAAACGAAATCTGGATTTTTTTCTTCAAAAAGTCATTAAACATACATGTTACAACGACATATTGCCAGATGAGAGAAAAAAAGTGCCGTCTTTCTTCTATGGAACATTCCTACTCTCACCTGGCGATATTGCCATTGACCAATCATATGTTTCCAAGGAGTGCATGGCACACTGACCTTTTATTTGTCTCATTTTGAAACTTATTGTATCACACCCGATTACCGGCAGCCGTAGGCACAGTTCGGCAGCCGTAGGCACAGTTCCCGGTAAAAAAAAAACAAGTTTCAAAAGGGTAAATAAATCTAGTTTTATGACTTGTTAGCCTTTAACTATTAGAAAAGTGAATCGGCCATTTTAATTTGGAAGGAATGTTGTGTATGTCACCTGATTCCCGTGAAATTTGAACCTATATTATGCGAGTTACGGTAGGTTAAATGTTGAAATTTTTCACATTTTTAGCTTAATTTCAACATTAAGCTAAAAAAGTCCAAGTCGCCAGTCGGTACACGTACATGTTCCAAAATGCTCTACACATAATGGGCTTTCAGAAAAATAGGGTGTACAAAATTCCCCCTGGGGTGACGGTTACTCGTACTAGCTTACAGTCTATTGTTCTATTGTACCGGTATTATATATTTTTCTAGATTTTAACACAATACCCCCAATGGATTGCAGAAATAAGTGATTTTAGTCCTTTTTTCCGAACATATTTCAGCAGCATATGTTATATATGATGCAAGGAAACACTTAAATATGTATGCTGTGCAACATTGTATTAATTCAATTTGATTTGATAAGTTTATGTTAAAACTATGTTCAAAAATAATTCCAGTTCCGTCGATTTTTGACAAAAATACACATTTTTCGCCTAAAAAT
>JAWPHD010017813.1:0-42825 GCA_037043455.1 Cyrtodaria siliqua
TTAAAAATACACCAAGCCTGACATAAATGCTCTAACAAGTAATAAAGCTTGCTGGCCTTGCATGCACGTTTGATTGTATACGGGTTTATTTAGCAATTAAACTGGTAGGTTGTAAGAAATGCTACAATAACTCTCCTACGGGTTCTACTGTTAGATCTTTTTATAAAGTATTTATAGAATCATTCATTCAAGTTCATAACTTTGTCTTGGTGATGTTATTTAATTCCAGTACGTTTCAATTTAGCTCCCAGGTTCTAAATGGCTTATATGATTTGTAGGATAAAATTCTTTGACGGTTCAAATTAATGTCGTTGAAGCATACACGTTGGTTGAAACTCCCTCCTGCTGTGGTTCAAAGTAATTCCTTTGAAGCGTGCAAGTTGAGGAGAGCAAAACCGTTGACCTACATGGTAAAGCACTGTTATGATGATGTATATAGCTGCCTTCAGTGATTCCCATTAATGTCGTTGAAGCACATACGTTGGTTGAGGGGTGATGTTGCTCACATGGTTCACATTAATTAACAGTGTTGAAGCGTGCAGGTTGAGGAGCACAGGGGCATAGCTTGGCTGAATATGATGTGTAGGCCGAGTTCTCGGGGGTTCCGAGGGCATGCTCCCTCGATTATTTTTTTCAGCTAGACTGTCGGAGGTGCGTTTTGGCGTATATTTCGTACCGGTGAATATGTCTATAAGAGCATCAATATCCTTACTTTTTACCGAACAGATTATACGGAACCTCATCCTTTGCAAAAAAGCAAAACAAAAACATTTACCCATCGGTTATCTCTGGATCATATTTGAGTATATTTTGTTGCGCTTTTTTTCGTTATTTCGCTTGGCGTCTTTTCGCCCGGCGTTATTTTGTTATTTCGCCTGGCGTTTTTTCATCATTACGTTATTTCGATCGGCGTTTTTTCGTCTTTTTGTTAGTTCGCCCGGCGTTATTTTGCTCGGCTTTATTTCGCTGCGAAATAACGAAAAGACGAGATGGCACATATCAGCCACCATAGTGTAGCATAGCGTAACGAAGAAATCAAAAGAGAGCCAGATGATTTACTGTTTTTTCTATGTTAGCACTACTTTATTCACATTTAGCTTAAATAAATTGAAGTTTTTTATCACACCTTTTGAAGTAAAAACAATAATTGATAAATTAGACGTAAATAAAGCTACGGGATTAAATGGAATAGGTCCTAGAATAATACAATTATGCAGAGATATGTTAACTTTACCAATAGTTTCTTTGATAAATAAATGTTTGAGTCTCGGAGTTTTTCCGGATAAGCTTAAGGAAGCATTTGTTCTCCCTATTCCAAAGAATGGTAACATAGATGATGTAAATAATTACCGACCTATCACAATACTTCCGACAATATCAAAAATATTTGAAAGATTTATTTCTAATCAAATGCTTACCTATTTCAAGAAGACATCCATTCTATATGCACGCCAATCAGGTTTTCGTAAAAACCACTCTTGTCAAACGGCACTTATACACATTGTTGATACATGGCTCAAAGAAAAAGACTCAGGAAATATTGTAAGAACACTCTTTTAAGTTTTTAGTAAAGCCTTTGATTTGATCGATCATGAAATCCTCTTGTTTAAATTAAGACTGTATCATTTTTCAGAAGCATCCATTAAATTATTTCAGTCTTTTCTTTCAAACAGAAGCCAAGTAGTTAAGGTCGGTGACAAACAGAAGCCAAGTAGTTAATGTCGGTGACACAATCTCAAATTTTCTTCCTGTGATTTCCGGGGTACCGCGCAAGGTTCTATCTTAGGACCGCTACTCTTTCTGTTATGTGTCAATGACATACCTTTGTATATTGAGCACACCAATGTACATATGTACGCAGACGATACAACACTTTGTGCATTTGGGAAAACAATATCGTATATTCAGACTAAATTGCAAACAGATTTAAACAATGTAAATGATTGGTGCACGATAAACAATATGATTATTAATCCCATTAAGTCAACTTGTATGATAATTGGACCAAATAAAACTTTAGCAAATTGTGCAGCATTGTTGCTTCAAATTAATAATACAGATATTCAAAATGTAAAAGTACAAAAGTTACCAAGTATCTATATTGATGAATCATTATCTTGAACAAATCATATATCTAAAACATGTACTAAACTTGTGTCAAAAATAAATCTGACATGAACAAATTGTTCTATAACTCATATATTATGTCTACATTTGATTATGGCTGTATAACATGCTAGAATCATTCTCATGAAGCCTATAAACACACCGTCTAAAATAATGTTTAAAGAACTGAAATGGCTTACCTTTCAACGGAGATGTGAACATCACACATGTGTTATGATTTATAAATCACTAAACAATTTAACACCTGATTACATAACAGATTTAATAACGTTCTCTACAAATTCAAATTATAATTTAAGATCTGTTGCTAGAAAGGATATTGCCCATTTAACACTTAGAACAAACATTCTTAAACGTACTTTTGGTTATTCAGGAATGGTAGTTTGGAACATGAAACATGATCCCCGTTGATATTCGAGCCTCGCTGTCTTTAGTTACATTTAAGAGTAAATTAAAATCATTTCTTTTAATGAAAGAGTGAATCCCCAGTTCGAATTATAACTTTATGTTACAAAAGTATGAAAATGTGTCTGTCTTGTTGAAGTTATAAAGTGATGCATGTATTGTTCTATCTTGCATTATATGCTTGTATTGTTATATATTTTGTTGTTTTATAGACATAGCATTTACACAAGTCTTTTTTACAATATGTAAAAAAGACTTGTGTAAATGCTATGTCTTAATATGTTACCTTCTTGAAAAAAAGTTATTATTATTATTATTATATACTAAATCGGCGTTAAGAATTCGGATTGACCGAACTTAGATATGAGAGTGTAGTATTAGCTAGCATTAAACTCATTTCTTCTAATCAGTCGTCTGGTCGTACACTAGATTGGTTTTCTCTTTGGCTGAGACCGCTGTGGTTGTTCAGTACACTACTCAACTTTTATAATCGGTCACCCAGTTTTTTTTTTAAAATAACACGAATACTAAAAACACGCGCGGACAGGGTCACTAAGTGCAGCATACCATACTACAAAAAAGATAGAGCCTGTATCAGTTCGTTGGTTAGGCCAAAACAAGTTTTTTCTATGTGTAACCGGGTACAGGTATATGGTGAATAACTGATTCCTAAACGTATGTCCTCGATAGATCAGTGGTTAGAGCGCTGGTACGATAAACCAGTGACCGTTGGTTCGAGTCCCGGTTGAGGAACCGCCACCTGTTATATTTGGATCTCGTCCGGGATCCAGGACCGTCTCTGTTAGCATTAAGCAGTATAAAAGAAATGTCACTGTAAGTGACAAATGCCCCCGAAGTGACCTTTGACCTCAAAGTGTGACCTTGACCTTGGAGCCATGAGCCTGGATTTTGTGCACGACACGTCGTCTTGATCAGTTGTGCAAGTTATTTAAAAATGCCTGCATGGGTTGTGATGTTACGGTCTGGACACGAAATTGCGTACCTGTTTTTGACATATGAACTGCAAGTGTGACCTTGACCTTTGAGGTACGGACCTGGGGTTTTCGCGCGGCACAGCGTCTTGTTATGGTGATCAGTTGTGCCAAGTTATTTAAAAATGCCTGCATGGGTTGTGACGTTACGGTCCGGACACGAAATTGCGTACCTGTTTTTGACCTATGAACTGCAAGTGTGACCTTGATCTTTGAGGTACGGACCTGAGTTTGGCGCGCGACACATCGTCTTTTATGATGATCACTTGTGCCATGTTAATTAAAAATCCATGCAGGGGTTTTAAAGGTACACGATATGCGGACTGCCGGAGGACGAACGGACGGACGGACGGACTGCCGGACGGATGATGCGATTACTATATGCCCCCGAAACCCTTGGGGGCATATAGAGTGGTGTGCAATCAAAAAAGTATGTTTCAATTACTTTTTCACAAAATAAACAAACACGTTATCAACGCCCAATTACACCAAAACATACAACATTATATATTGAGTAGTCTGGTACCCTTCCCCTACTGCGCTCGCTACTCTCTCTTCATGCACGACCCACGGAGATAGAGTAGCGAGCGCTGTAGGGTAAGGGTACGAGAATACATTTTGAGCGCTAACCATTGTATTGGGAGACCAAAGCACACTCCCCACACATACACTCTGAACATTGACCCCACCCCCCCCCCCCCCCCAACCCCAATAATAGCATACTCCCCCACATAAACTCTGATCCATTCCCACCCCCATACACACTGAACTTTGCCCCCTCACCCCCTCCCCCCACCCACCTACCCAACCACCAATTTGATTGACATATCTATATGATAAAGTAAACACCTTCCATATTTTACACTATGCCGCGTATATCCATTTATAGAAACTATGGTTTGACTAGAGTAAGCTCGCATTATACCTTAACTAGACAACGACCATAGCTAAACTATAGTTAGTGATCGAAGTCCCTCATAGGTCATTAATCCGTTAAAAAATATCCGCAGTTTATAAGGGTGACTTTACATAAAAACAATTATTTATCATTGATTAGTACTTTTCGTTAGTTTTATACACTTCGTAACTCATACTTTTTAGCTTTATACTATCGTTTCAACATAAAAACAAATAAAAAAATACTAAATTAGTATGGCTGTTTATGGTTATGTTTACCCTTCAATTACACATATTTTATTTTGTAAAAAAAGGCCTTTTGACATATATTTTCATATTATTTTTAAAATGTGTACTAACTATTTTAGCTGAAGAAAAATTTACATGTATATACTACACAAAACATGCAAAATACACAAAAACAATAATTCGTGTACATATTTATTTCATTTTATTTTATACGGGTACTAGAAACTGTTTTGGCGGTAATATGGACGCCATCTTGAATTTCACAGAAAGCCACCGTTTATGCCAATTTATGCCTGCAGCTTCAGAAACACCAAACTATGGCAAACATTTTGGTATATAACATTGCTTGTTATACCGATCTGGGTTCACATGTATCTATATCCTAAAAGTCACACTCTCAACTTAATTGGCCGGTGTCAGCAGTTTTATTGGACTTAAACAGACTTACTTGTGAGGCTAATTGATAATGACATGGATCAGCAAACAGAGACTCTGGAGCTTGAAACAGGTACAGATGGTTGTCCAAACACTTGCTAGTGTTAAGGTTACGTGCCTGCAACGATACAAATGCAAAACATTTACTGGTTAACACTGAAGCTTGAAACAGATGCATACGAATGTTCAAACACTTCTTAGTGTTCATGTTACACTATAGATATAAAAGTCGAACAGGAAATGTAGCATTCAAGGACGACAGTCAACCACAAACACACACAGAAACAAAGAACAACTTTAAAGATGAATAAAAGGCCAAAAAAGACTTCACAAACACAAAAAGGTTGACAATAGGGCTACCGCCTTGGAACGGTCAGTGGCAAAAAGGCCGCTGGGGGTTTAACAAACATGCAATAATAACAAAGAAAGATTATAAGTTCAACAGGAAGAGCAGCATTCACAGAATACAGTCGTTCCAACAAGTATTACAAAGCAAAGGTGATTCAAAAAGCACATCACAAACATATTAGGGTTGAAAACAGGGGTACTGCCTTGGAATGGTCAGTGGCAAGAGGAACCACCGGGGAGTTCACACCGGTTCAAGAGTGCAACAAATCTCACTATTACCCTGTCATCATTCCTAAACAACAGGACAGTGTAATAAACATAATCCCCGCCGAGTTAACCCCTTACATAAAAGAAAGCGTAGATAGGTGTTATAAGAAATATATCAAAAAGTAAGTTAAACCTAAGATGCTAATCTCATTTATACTCGATCACTTGTCCAAAGTCAGAGCATCAAGGGGAAAACCGTTAAGGGCACGACAAAACGGAATGAAGGACATTCATCAAACGGTTCCTGGTTCCTGTCATAGGAACACGTGGTCATAGAGTCCACCTCCCGTCCGGTCGTTGTACAATCAAGCATACAGTGCGCCGCCGAATACTTCGGTCGTAACCCCTGATAATAAATTTTCTAATAATTTTAATAAATAACTCATGAAAATTATTACGACCGATAATCTTCATAAGTTTGTAAATCACATCTCCATAAAAGACGGGTTGTGATAAACCTTGTCGCAGAAGTGTTTTTAGATTGCTATTATATTTGTCGAGCAGATCAGTGTTACGATAATAAAACTTATAAAAAGTCCTACGAAACGTATGGTAACGGTAACTCTGTTTGAGGAGTTTTTCAGTAATGTTAAGATTACGAAGTTTGAAGGTTACACGCTACAAGTATGAGGCGTCATATGAGACTATATGTCGTAAGATAAATATATACGTTGTGTGTAAAATATATATAGTATACAAAATATATATGATACAGACAAATATATACGCTACTCCGAAATATATATATTGAAAACAAATATATATGATACAGACAATTATAAACGTTACTCCAAAATATATATGTTGAAAACAAAAATATATATCATACAAATATATATATGTTACTCCTAGAAATGTATATTGAAAAATATATATTCTGTTTGTAAATATATATTGTAGACGCAAATATATACGTTACTCTGAAAACATGTTTTCCCTAATTTATATATTGTAGACGAAAACACATATATATGTTATACATAGAAATATATTCGCTTTATAAAATATATATTGTCTGTCTTAATATATTGAAGATAACGATATTTGAGATGAAAATAAATAGTTTCTCTAAAATAAATATATTTGCAGACACAAATATATCAATGAAATATCGATAAATAAATGGTGCGAACTTCTGAGTGACCCAAACAATATGTCTATGCCGAAACTAAATAACTGTGTTTTCCAAATATATACGGTATCATAGACTGTTCTAAAAATACATACGTTATCCTAGACTGCTACACTGTCCCGTTTTTTTTTCAAACTCGCTCAAGCCAATTATGCTGCGTGTGATAAAACGCTAAAAATACGGACATGCGCAGCAGTAAAGCGATTGCGAGCGTCTACTCCGCACAAACAACCATGGCAGTCTTTAACGCTGTAGGTGTAACTTGGTTAATGTGTTTTGTTTTGTTGGTCCGATATTATACATCTATGTTTCCGGTAAATGATGATACAACGTATGATTTGGAGAGCTTCATTATATCTCTCCCTCGTCTTGCTGACGAATTCCATGTTGTTAAACGGCTCATCAAGACAGTATGGGTTATTTAGAGCCGCCCCAGAGAGAGGGGAAGGATACATAGGAATCCGGAAACCGTGCCCTACTATATTATGGAATAGATTCCTATGGTTCTTTAACGTGCTCGGAGGATAGACCGATTAACGGACCGCCCGGTTTACGTCCCCATCTGGCGGACCGAGACTAAGGGAACGTGTCTTGCCCAAGAACATACCGACGGAACTCGGTGACACCACGGAGGATTGAATCCGGGGCCTCCGGTTACAAGTCCGCCGCGCTACCGACTGCGCCACGCCATCCGAGGCCACGCGCCTGATGCATTCGGACAATATAAACATCATTGAGGTGGTGGAACGGAGGGTGGGGATACGGTTTACGTGATCAATACGTTGGTAGGAAGATACGAATCTGATATGTCACGACAGTTTCGTGTATTACAAGACTACCTTTGGACGATGTATGATCATTATCGCAGTCGCGTATTTCAATATCAGGCCTGAATTTGCGGGTTGCTTAACAACTGATCAACAGTTCTTCGTACGTTAGCCGTTTGGTCGTCAATTTTTAGCGGATTTGTTATGTTTTCGTGGTAAAGAAACTGCAACATGCGGAACACTTCTCGGACGCTGGGAAATGCGCTCTTTAAATATGGCTTGTCTCGAGTTTGAAAAACGGGACAGTGTAGCAGTCTACGCCAACGTATATATTTGCAGCACCGTCTATGTCAACGTATATATTTGCAGAAGGTATATATATTTGGAAAACAAATATTTATTTAGTTTCGGTCACCCAGAAGTTCGCACCATTTATTTATCGATATTTCATTGATATATTTATTTATTTTAGAGAAACTATTTATTTTCATCATAAATATTTTCATCTTCAATATATTAAGACAGACAATATAGTTTTATAAAAGCGAATATATTTTTCGGTATAACATATAAATATTTATAAATATCCCTCGTGCCAATATATTATGAGTCGTGCCAATAACCACTCAAGGCACGTCATTGCAGTTTAATAACATCTTAGTATCATATATATTTTTGTATTCAGTATATATATTTTACACGCAACGTATATGTTTATCTTACAACATATAGTCACGTATGGCGCCTCATATACAAGGTCTGGCAAAACGAATTAACTAAGAAATATACACGCCATAAGAAACAATATTGTGGATAATTAACAATAACGAAATCAAAATAATCTCTTATCATACATTTTAGTTATTGCTACTCCAGTTTCAATAGAAAGATGAAAATCAAGGATCAGAGAGACAGAATCCGAAACGTTAGCTTTATTGAGTTTTAGTTCTGGTGGATAAATGTTAGGAACCACAGAAGAAAAGAAAGGATTATTATCAAAATTAAGTATATCTTCCAGATAGCGTGAGGTGTTATTAAAAGCGTCGATGACATCAACTTGTGTATCTGGAGAAAGTCCTAACATAAATTCACGTTCGCAGCAATATAAAAACAAATCTGCGACAAGGGATGCACAGTTAGAACCCATAGGAATGCCAACGGTTTGCCTATAAACGGTATGTCCAAACCTGACAAAAATGTTGTCTAATAAGAATGATAGTGATTCACAGACTTGTTGACAAGTCGATAAAGTGTAACCGTCAGGATCACTGTTGGTAAAAAAATGCCCTAGTGTTGTTACAGGCTAAACAAGTAGTTGCGAACAAAGTATTACTTAGCACTAAAACTTGAAACAGGAATATATGGATGACCAAATACGTGTTCACGTTACGAGGCTGCAATTTTTACTATGACATATTTTTAAAGATGCGATACATAGCTAGAACGGAACCCTAACCCTAAGCATAGTTCAGCTTTACAAATAATAGGTCACCAACTTGGTTTCTATGATCTGATGATAGCTTAAAATAAATATATGACCCATATTCCATTTCTGACAGATTTCCTATATTTTCAGTACAACGTAAATAAGGCTAAACACAAGAAATTTAGTTATAAATGTCAAATTGAATTGCATAAAGTTTATTGAAGCTCAATATAAAGGATCCTATTATATGTATATATTACGAAGAAAAATGCATGATATATGCGGAAATAAAGAGGAGTCTACTACCTTTGCTGCCTTGCAGATCCTCGGAAAAAATGGTAGAATTTGGTGGGTAAAAGAGACATTTCGAGGAAAAGAATGTATTTCCTCAGAACAATATTTTTTCCAAACTTCTGTAGTGTTAGCAAATATCGAGGACTTCATGATAATGAAACAAGAGGGCCAAGATGGCCCTAAATCGATCACCTGAGTACTGGCACATTCGAAATCTTATGGTCATATACAATCTGTGCAAGTTTGGTTAAGATTGTTCAAGAAATTTGGGCTCTGTTGTGTATAACAACATTGATATAAAGACACTGACAAAGTTTGGTAAATATCAAATACAAAATGAAGGTGCTAGAGTGAAACACCTTGGGCAGGCCCAAATGTGGCCCGAGGGCTACATGTAATATATGAGAGCTTTGCAGTTTCAGAGAAGAAGTTTTTCCCTATACAAGACTATGTAAAACATGACCCCTGGGGTGGGGCCAAATGTGACTCCACTGTCACCATTTGAACAAACTTGGTAAAGGACCATAAGAGTATATATTATAGTAAATGCAAAATATTAAACCTATGGCTCTTGAAGTTCCAGAGAAGAAGACTTTAATGTGTTTCCTATATAAGTCTATGTAAAACTGTGACCCACGGGGTGGGTTCAAATTTGACACCAGGGTCAATATTTGAACAATTTTGGTAGAGGACCATTATCTTATAGTAAATACAAAATATTAAACCTCTGGCTCTTGCAGTTTCAGAGAAGATTTTCCCCCCTATACATGTCTATGTAAAACTGTGACCCCTTGGGCGCGGCCAAATTTGACACCAGAGTCACCATTTGAACAAACTTGGTAGAGCACGATAAGCTTATAGCAAATGCAACATATTAAACCTCTGGCTCTTGCAGTTCTAGAGAAGAAGATTTTTTTCATTTTTTTTACCCTATACAAGCATATGTAAAACTGTGACCCCCGGGGCGGGGCGCGGCTAGAGAAGAAGATTTTTTAAGTTTTTCGCTATACATGTCTATGTAAAACATGTGACCCTTGGGGCGGGTCAAATATGACCCCAGGGTCACCATTTGAACAAACTTGGTAAAGGACCATAAGCTTATAGTAAATGTAATATATCAAACCTCTGGCTCTTGTAGTTTACGAGAAGAAGATTTTTTTTTAAAAAATCCTATATAAGTCTTAGTAAAACTGTGATCCTCGGGGCGAAGACAAATTTGACTCCAGGGTCACCATTTGAACAAACTTAGTAGAGGACCATAAGTTGATGCTACATGTAAAACATGAGAGCTCTGCCATGTGGTTTCAGAGAAGAATATTTTTTTCAGTTTTTCTCTATACAAGCCTATGTAAAACTGCGACCACCAGGGTGCGGCCAAATGTGACCAATGGGTCACCATTTGAACAAACTTGGTAGAGGATCATAAGCTTATAGCAAATGCAAAATATTAAACCTCTAGCTCTTGCAGTTTCAGAGAAGAAGATTTTTTAAGTTTTTCCCTATACATGTCTATGTAAAACATGTGACCCTTGGGGCAGGGTCAAATGTGACCCGAAGGTCACCATTTGAACAAACTTGTTAAAAGATCATAAGTTTATAGCAAATGCAAAATATTAAACCTCTGGCTCTTGTAGTTTCAGAGAAGAAGAATTTTAAGTTTTTCCCTATACATGTCTATGTAAAACATGTGACCCTTGGGGCGGGGCCAAATGTGACCCAAGGGTCACCATTTGAACAAACTTGGTAAAGGACCATAAGCTTATCATAAATGTAAGATATCAACCTCTGGCTCTTGTAGTTTCCGAGAAGAAGATTTTTTTAAAAAAAATAATCCTATATAAGTATATATATGTAAAACTGTGACCCTGGGGTCGGGGACAAATTTGATCCCAGGGTCACCATTTGAACAAACTTAGTAGAGGACCATAAGCTGATGCTACATGTAATTCATGAGAGCTCTGTACCATGTGGTTCCAGAGAAGAAGATTTTTTTCAGTTTTTCCCTATACAAGCCTATGTAAAACTGTGACACCCGGGGTGGAGCCAAATGTGACCCCTGGATCACCATTTGAACAAACTTGGTAGAGGACCATAAGCTTATAACAAATGCAAAATATTAAACCATGGGCTCTTGCAGTTTCAGAGAAGAAGATTTTTAAAAAAAACAACCTATATAAGTCTATGTAAAACTGTGAACCCCGGGGCGGAGACAAATTTGACCCCTGGGTCACCATTTGAAGAAACTTAGTAGAGGACCATAAGCTGATGCTACATGTAATACATGAGAGCTCTGTGCCGTGTGGTTTCAGAGAAGAAGATTTTTAAAGTTTTTTCTATATGTCTATATGAAAAACATGCAAAACCTCAATATACAAAGTTTGCAACCCCGGGGCACGGCCATTTTTGACCCCGGGGACTTCATTTGAACTTACTTAATAGCCTAGGCATTAGCGATCATTTTAAAAGTAAAACTGTTGAAATCTGTCTAGAGGTTCTGGAGAAGAAGATTTTTTAAAGTTTCGCATTACGTGGTCCGAGTATTAACTTTCATACCCCACCCAACCCTTTCTCCAAGAAGCAAAAACGGGGTTGGCGGGGGTATGAATTAAAACCTTAATTTCGGTTTAAAAAGTTTGCATATTGTAAAATTAAAACATTTAATAGGTAATTTTAACCAGGTTATCGCATTTTTTCAGTAAAAATGTTTTTAGACATGTTATATTGTCGAAATATCTGTTATAAAATCCTGCTAATATAAGCTTTCCCATCGCTTAATGGGATTAAGGCGGGACCACGTAATGGACTATATATGGTAATGGCTGCAATTTTGGATGTAGCGCTGACCTAATTTTAACAAATCTAAAAAGCATTCATCTAAGTATCATCCATGTGAAGTTTGGTAAAAATTAGCCAAACGGTTTCTGAGGAGAGACGACGGACGGACGACGACGACGGATGACGGACGAAGAGTGATCCCAATAGATCACTTTGAGCCTTCGGCTCAGGTGATCTAAAACAACAACATACATCACCATGCTTGTTATTGAGAAAAAGGCAGTTACAACCCTAACATTTGTAAAAGTGTTTGTTTGGTTTTGGAAGGCAAAATAACACATACTTTTTTCTATAACTGTTTAACTATACCTACCCTTTTTGTTTAAATGCATTCCACATGTGTAGAAATAGTAAAGAGTCAGCAGTAGTTCGTGTTTGAAGTTAATTCTTTCAGACAACCATTTATGCGATAAGTATGAAAAAGCTATAGTTGCTAAACCGATAAATCTCTGCGTGGTCTGTATCAAAATACTGAAACTATACTTGATTTTAGTGTTATCAACAAATATCTTTATTATCTAAACATGAAATCTGGTGAAAAATATATAAAAGTTTGAAAAATGTGTTATGTGTGTACATATTCGCTCTTAGACAGGTATGCACGAAAAGGATACGCATAAACAACTGTAGAAAATGTTTTTAATTACACCGATAGTATTACCATTTGCAAGATTAGAGTAAGCCTTTTTTCCATAAGGTCTCGCTACACAGTTAGCTCACCTGAAACCCAAGGTAGGATAATTTTTGCGCCATAAAAAGTAGTAGTGTGTTTTTCGGTTTTAATTTTTTTTAATAATTGCTGACATGTATGTTAATTGTTGTTGAGAACACACAGTCTTACATTGAATGTTCAGCCATTTAGACAACACTACCACCAAAATATGACAGGTTTATTAGTGTCGAAGATGAGTAGTAATTCAGTTCCAAACTCCTGAGTTAAAGCCCAAAACAGTGCTATGGAGGACACCACTCAAATTAAAAAGAAAACAGATTGTATGCAGTTTGTGTGGGCAAATGACTGTGAAACATAAAAAATAACTTTTAGCTTGGAAACGTCCTGTTTGTTATTTTCCAGTAAACGTATTTATATAAGCCAACATATTGCGAATGCACTGTGTTGAGAGACCATAACACCGTAGCATCCGAATTAATTAGAAATATTAGAACATTTTGGACAAGGGCTATGAAGTATTACTTAAGCTATTTTCATTTGTTTTATTAACTACTCAGAGAAATGTCACTATCAACAGGCCTTGTTAAGATAGGACCTGCATCATCAACGATAGGACCTGCATCATCAACGATAGGGATCGTTAACGTATTTTCAACATATGTTTTCATTTGAAAATATTTTACTTTAGGTGATGTTAATTGGTAGTTTGTTAGAAACAATCTTTTTTTCTCGATATGTCTTGTTGTCTTAGACGAGTTTGTTAAATAACAATCGCGGTAGAAGTATTAAAAAGGGGTAAGTGATATATGTATATTGAAAACTGAACTCAGTTTCTTAACATTTTGATTATGTACTTACAGATCCCCAGGCTGTAACGTTCTGGTTATATACGAACAACTCTGGCCATATATTCTCCAGAAACCAAGAGAATGGCTTACAATTCAACTTTTGCTTTAGCTCTAACCGCTGTGATATATCGCCAACATCAAGTTTCTATAATACAAAGTATAAAAGTCAAAGCTAAAAAACAGGTTAATGAGATACACGGCCATCTTGGTTTCTTTGAAAGTTGTGGCATCCCGTTAGTTTTTCTACATAACTTGCATATTTTCAAATCATTATGAATACTTAGCTGGAAATAAATGTGTTTGCACATATTACTTATTGGTGATTATATTGCACTAATAATATACTGAAAAAAAAAAGTTTAGCAAGCCCTTATGCACATCTAGTTTAAATAAATGTAATGTTATTTTATATTGTGAAGTACTTTAAAACATCGGCATGACTTAGGTTGATTTTCTTTTTCACTTGCTTTTTGTATTCCAGTGCAAGTATCAGAGTTATCTCCCATTTAGTTAAAACATACTATTTCACATTTAACAAGAAAGTATAACGCATGCGTTATATGTAGACGATTTTTAGTAATGGGTTAGTTTTTGGAGGCTTTGTTCAAGTCACATACCTGTAGTCGTCGATATGGAGATGACAGGAAGGTAAAGTGAAGAATTAAAAGCTACTGTATAAAACAGATATGTTTTATTTGGTCTTAGGTATACATTATTTTACATGTTAAAGGGAACATATTCAAGTATTTTCAATTAAACGATTTACACGAGCTATTACAAGGAGAATTTCAGAGACCATGCTACAATACAATATAAAAGTCATATTTACTTAAATTTTACAAGTGATTATCATATGGACCCTATTTATGTTCATGTTTTAGTTGTATTCAGGCTCAAAACTGCTTCGGAGTTGCCGGCTTCGGAGTTAATTTAATACAAGTGATCTTGTAGAAAATATTTATTTTCTTTACTTCTTTACTTTATTATAATACTCAAATATAAATGGGTGCCGAAACGTCTAGGGTAAAAATTAAAAAAGATGCCGAAATGGTTTGATGCCGAAACGTCTATGTGCCGATTCGTCTAGGTGTCGAAATGGTTTGGTGCCGGAACGTCCTAAATATATCTTGATCACACAGATGCAAAAACTTGAAAATTGTCTGCATTTATTAATAAGCATTTTTCACATGTACTGATCATTGGGACCCTGCTTTAATTAGACTAATATACTATATACAAAATAGTTTTCGTCTAGAAAATGCAAATAAAGTAACGAGCAAGATTAAACATTACAAAATAACTGTTATGGGTCTCAAGTTATGAAAAACGCTAAAACAATGGACAATGTCTTTGATATATATGTATTTTTGGGGGTTCTGGACCACAACCAAATCACCCCAAATAATCTAAAACCACCACACAAATTTTTTCAGTTTACTGAAAATTAAGTCGATTTAACTGGTTATTTAGCATGTTACAGGCGCTAAATAACCCAAGATTTTAAGATTGAATTGTGAACATGTTTTAAATTTGGATGTTTAAATTTTATTATAAAATAGAGGTTAAACATCAAAACTAAGGTTAACAAACTTTTTTAAAAAGATGGTACCTAACAAACCAAGTTTAAATTGTTTTACAAAAATCAACACTAATACAACTATGAACTTTTAATTTCACGCATCAAAATTCTGTGTGGTTTTATTATTTCCAAGTATCTGTGCCTTAATCTAACTGCTGGGGCACCACAACTAACACATATTTGATATTTTGCACATGTACCTTTCCCACACTTTAAACATGGCAAAACTTTACTATTCTTTAATCTAAACTTATGTATACTGCAATAATTTGAATCTTTTGTAGGTTTACTTTTACAAGGATCATGATTTTCAACTTTTAGAAATTTACAGGTGTTTTTCAATTTCTTTTTCTTGTTATAATAAATATTATTTTATATTAAGATTTTTTTTTATTATAATATATATTACAAAAATGAGTAACAAGGAAATGTTATACCTAGTGCGATTGCACATGGAAGGAAAAAATAACGACGATCAGCTCAGAAAAGCAATAGATGCTATAAAAGAGCCTGAAATTCCAAAGGAAACTACAAAGGAAGCTAAATTACAAGTATTTGAAAATCATCAAAAAAGACGACGTAATAAAAAGCTACGTAAAAAAGAAAAGAAAAAGCAAGAGGAAGCTATAAAAGACAAAGAAAAGTTATAAAAGAGCAAGAGCAAGCTGTAAAAGAAAAGCAAAAAAATGTTATATACGAACTAAAACAAGATATCAAAGATAAAAAAGATGAAGAAAAATTAAAACTAGTTGACAATCAAATATGCGGATATTTTAGAGCATACGAAATATCTGTAAATAAATACAAAGATCCTCAAAAGCTATTTTATGAAAAAAATCTATCATTACAAATCAAATTATCAAAGAGCTGATAGAAACTAAAGGATTAAAGTTTCAATTAGGTCTTACTATAGATTTATTTAAAGATGATGGTTCTACCAAAAAATACACCACTGCAGTATTAAACAGTGAACAAAATGCCATTTTGAGCTCTGAAAAAATAAGCGAGTTTTATGACAATTCATCTGCATTTAAACAAGAAAGTCTAGAAAGATTTACAAACACAGCATCTGGATTAGAAGTTGATCACTGTGTTAAGCTTTATTTGAATATTGCAAAGTATGAACCACTAAAAGGTTCTTCATATATTCCACTGCCTGTAGAATAAGCTAACAAAAAAGCAATAATAAACGTAAAAAATGACGATAATCAATGTTTGTTTCATGCTATAAATTCTTCTATAAATCCTGCCGCAGATCACACCGACAGGTTGTCAAAATATCCTAGTATAGATTTTCTAAAAAAAAGACGGAATTGACTTTCCTACACCAATTTCTCAAATTTCAAAAGTAGAAAAACTAAACAATATTGCTATTAATGTTTACGGATACACCATATCAGAAAAAAGTAGAAAAGTAAATGTTTTTTCATATAAAATATCAGAACAACCCAAAGACATCAACAGGATTAATCTACTTTTGATATCTGATGAAAATGTTACAAACAGTCACTATTGCTGGATTAAAAACTTAAATAAACTGCTTTACGACCAAAACAAACATAAATGCAAAACTTATTTTTGTGATCGTTGCCTTTATGGATTTTCAAATGAAGACTTACTAACAAATCACAAAGAAGATTGTTATGGTATTAACAAAAAATCTTGCAAAATTGAAATGCCAGAAAATGGTAAAAATACTGTAAAATTTAAAAATTACCAAAATAAAATGCATGTTCCTTATGAAATATATGCTGATTTTGAAAGCATAATTATACCACAATTAAAACAATTTGGAAAAAAATCAGAAATTCAAAATGTGCACGAAGCTTGTGGATTTGGATACCAAGTTGTTAGATATGACAACAAAGCTAATGATTCTGTTATTTACAGAGGTGAAGATGCTGTTGAAGTGTTTTTAAATCGCCTAGAATGTGAAAAGAGCAACATTAATAATATATTTGCTCACCCAAAACCATTAATAATGACAAAATGAAGCAGATTATGAAAAAGCTACACAATGTTGGATATGCGAGAATGAAATAGGCAGAAAATCTGGTAAAAACTGTAAAGTAAGAGACCACTGCCATTTTACTGGAGAATACAGAGGTGCAGCACATAAAAACTGCAACTTAAAACTAAAAATAAAACCTGGCAAAACTTCAATTCCTGTCATATTTCACAACCTCAAACGATATGATAGTCATTTGATTATGCAAAAAATACATAAAATGAAAGGTAATATAACATGCATTCCAAATAATGGTGAAACATACATATCATTTAGTGTCGGCCAGCTTATATTTTTAGACAGTTTCGAATTTATGGCTTCTTCTTTAGAAAATCTTGTTGATGCGACAGACAAATCTGATTTCAAAATTACAAAAGACCAATTTAAAGAACAAACAGATTTGCTTTTACGAAAAGGTGTTTATCCATATGAATATTTTGATAGCATGGATAAATTTAATGAAACCAAATTACCACCGATTAAATCATTTTACAGTAAACTTAGAGATGATGGTATTACTCAAAAAGATTACGATCATGCCCAAGAAGTATGGGAACAATTAAATTGTAAAACTCTTGGAGATTATCATGATTTATATTTAAAAACTGATGTAACTTTGTTGGCTGATGTATTCCAAACTTTCAGAAAAACATGCATGAAATCATATAAACTCGATGCTTTACATTACTACACAGCACCTGGATTATCTGGGGATGCTTTACTTAAATTTTCAAAAATAGAACTAGAACTTCTTACAGATATAAATATGCACTTATTTGTTGAAAAAGGAATGCGTGGCGGAATAAGTATGGTATCAACACGGTATGCCAAAGAAAACAATCCACACGTAGCTGATTATAACTCTAACGAGGAAAACAACTTTTTAATGTATTTTGATGCAAATAATCTTTATGGATGGGCAATGAGTCAGCCACTTCCATATTCCGGATTTAAATTCGTTGACTTAAAAACATTACAAGAGCTAAAAAGATAAAGGATATTTTCTTGAAGTAGATTTAAAATATCCTAAAGAACTACATGATAGTCACAATGATTATCCACTTGCCCCTGAAAGATTAAAAGTAAAAAAGAATGGTTATCTGAGTACCAAACAAATTTATTAGAAAATAACGTTATGACAGAACAACTAGTACCAAATCTTATGGACAAAACAAAATATGTATTACATTATAAAAATTTACAGTTGTATTTATCATTAGGCATGAAATTAACAAAAATCCACAGGGTGCTAGAATCTAATGAAAAACCTTGGATGGCATCATACATAAATTTAAACACAGAACTTAGGAAAAAAGCTAAATCACAATTTGAAAAAGATTTTTACAAGCTTATGAATAACTCAGTATTTGGAAAAGACAATGGAAAATTTAAGAAAGCGAACAGACATAAAATTAGTAAAAACTGACGGCTCTAATAATGAAAAAATAAGAAAAATAATAGCCAAACCAAACTTTAACAGACGTGTAAAATTTTCAGATGAATTATCGGCAATACATGTAAACAAAACAAAATTAAAATTAAACAAGCCAATTTATGTTGGAATGTCAGTATTAGATTTATCAAAATATATGATGTATGAATGGTATTATAATACTTTGAGAAAGAGTTATGGAGATAACTGTACTTTATTATACACAGATACTGGCAGCTTGCTTGTAGATATAAAAACAGAAGACGCATATAAAGATATGTCTGAAATGAAAGATGAATATGACCTAAGTGATTATCCTCAAAATCACCCAATGCATGATGATACAAACAAAAAAGTATTAGATAAAATGAAAGACGAATGTGCCGGAGTTTCAATAGTTGAATATGTTGGGTTGAGACCTAAACTATATTCTATTTTAAGAGCTGATGAACAGCTTATCAAAAAAGCAAAAGGTGTAAAAAATTATATAGTTAAAAAACATATAAATTTTGAAAAATACAAGGATGCACTATTTAACAAGAAAAAATATAACCATGAAATGAATATGATGCGATCAATAAAACATCAAATATACGGCATAACAGTAAACAAAGTAACACTGTCACCATTTTACTCAAAAAGATACATAGCACCAGACGGTATTACAACTGATGCACATGGTTTTTATAAAAACTTATGAATTTTGGTATCAGCAGGAACAATAAGTAATTCTTCTTTGACAAATCCTCTCTGTGGCGTGTGCTTTCAAATAATAAACTCTTATACCTTGCGTCACCATATAACTTTTAATCTTGTGAATATCTACACTCCACATTGGATCAGTTGCTCTGCGTCTTCCACCCTCTTGTTCCCCGGGTTGATATAAATATCTTACACTTGCATTCATACAGATAGGATCACCTTTTAATATTTTTGTTTCAACAGGAGGGGGCTTTTTTGTTTCCGCATTTAATGCTTTAACAACTTCTGGTAATCTTTTTACCCACTCTCTATTGCGTTTTTGTTAATCTATTTCCATAGCATACTGATAACCAAACAATCTTTCAGCTAATGTTCTGTTAAATTTTTCCACTAAAGCTTGGTCTCTGTGCATTTCTGTTCTGCCTCGTCTGATATTTAATTTATGTTTTGCCATCAACTGCGATACTGCACCCATGAATTCTCTTCCTGGATCCACTTGCAATAACTTTGGATATTTTAAATGCCGACTGTATATTTTTTCAAATGCTTTAGCAACTTCTGTGCTATCCTTGGAAGTCAGCGGCTCTGCTTCTTTGTATCTACTCGCTACTCGCAATATCAACCACAGTCAATGCATATTTATATGTCTTGCGTCCACGGCCAAAGCCAAAAGTATCATGCGGTAAAAATAACAAATCAGCTTGATGCACTCCATTCTTAGTAGAAACATCAAACCTGGGTCTAACTATTTTCTTTGGTGCGGGTAAATAAATCTGCAACACAGCTTGTTTCTTTAAAAATTCTAATGCCTTTTTTTTCACTGACACCAGCCTCTTTTGACAATTTTTTAACTGCCGAGTAACCTTTCCAAAATCCTTTTGGGCTGTAATAAATCTTTTCCATTTTTCTACTAAAGATTAAAATTTATATAACTATAAAGAAAAATGGATATCACAACTGCACGATTTGATGAACTGCTTGAAGAGCAATATCAAAATAGCACAAAGAAATGGACAGACTTGGAAATAAATAAAATATACACTATTGCAGATACAAAAATAGTGGATACTGAATATGGTCCATCCATGGTATTGACATTATTAGACAACGGTGAAGTATGGGCGCCTGATCATCTCAAAAATAAAATAGAGAAGAGTGCTAAACCACCATATTATATTCGGCCACTTCGATTGAAACCATGTAAGAACAACAAAAAAATAGGTATCGTGCATATGACTTAGTCTTTCCAAAGGTTATTCCAAAGTAAACATATAACTTAGTCATTTCAAAGTAATTATAGTTTTTATTTTTTTTATGAACTCAATTTATACGCCACAAATCCAGTTGCAGCCATGCCCACCACAATAAACGTAATTTCTCTATTCTGTTGATCCGGAGATGGTGTATAGAAATCACTCAACTTGGGCTCCGGTTCCAAAAGCAAATGTTTGCCAGTTGTATAATAATACTGTTTCATAGCTTGGTCCACATCATCAAAAGTCTGCTCTGCATGATGCTCTTTTTGCAGTTGCTTATTAATAAAATCTAATCTCTCTGTTCTTTTTTTATTCCACTCCGCTTGTGCTGCTTCCAATTGTTCCACTGCTATGTCATGCCTTTGTCTTTCCTCGTATGAATGACTTCCCATTTTTGAAAAGAAATAATTTGAACCGCTAAACGCCAATGCATTTGTTAATGCGCCACCTATCATCATTGCTACTGCACTCGCCATTTTTATATATATATATTTTTAAATTATTTCATAATATCCGCAGGAATAATACCTTGCTTAATCAGCATATCCTTTGTAGCCATTGCCAACATTATATCCACAGACAGCATCCCAACATCTGTCATATTAATATCCACTTTTTGGGCTGGTCTTTTTAGTAGTTTTTTTGCTAATCTCAGAATATCCAACAGTTAGAAGTGTTTCCACTCCAGCGTGATACATCATATTTACAATTTGTTTTCCCTCAATACTTGCTGCCATTTTATATGATTATTTTTTTAAAATAAATTATTAAAAATCAAACGGGTCTTTTGGTGCAACATGAACAGGTTGCACAGCTACAGATTGCGTAGCAGATTTTTTGTTATAAATATACAAACCCAACCCAGCAATGCCTAATAAAACCAGACACGGTGGAATATAATTTTTGTATACGTTTATTTTGATTTCTGGTTCCTCTTCATCTATTGTTATTTGTGTTATTTCATTTTGCTTTGCAGCATCTTGCTTTGCAGCATCTTGCTTTGCATCTTGTGCATCCTGACGCTTTGCCTTTCTTGCCGCTGCTCCTTTTTTTCCCAGCCTCTATTCGTTTTGGATTTTTTACTTTTTGTTGTTCAATAGGTTGTGTAACAACAGATATAACTTCACTCTCTTGGTTCTCCATTTATATTATCTATACTTTTATTTTTATTAATATCAATATGTCTAACAGTTGTCAGTATTGCTGTAAATGGTGCTAAGCACATCCCATACCTGTAATACAACTCACAACAAGCACTTGTCAAAGCATGATTAATAAATGGGTCTTCCTCCAAATCTTCTATCAGTTTTGGTGGATTGGTTAAATTAAAATATTTTGATACTCCCATCACATACAAGTTAATAAAAGAATTGCCTAAAGTCTTGGTCATACTTGCCCCAAGCCTAGCTTCATATCTGCAGTAAAGTTTGTTAATTTCATCCGGTGGCATGCCATCTATATTCGTGAGTTGTATGTCTTTACCCAAATATTGACGACTGCCACTGCCAGCCACTATGGCTGATAATCTTTCTTTTTTTGTTTCTTGTTGCTTTGATTCATCACGTTCCGTAAAACCTTCCGATATATCTTGTAATAGTTCTTCCGCATTCATTTTTATATTAGTAATCTTATTTGTTATCTTGCAATAAATATTAAACACAAAACAACCAGCTGCGATATTCATGCAACTAGTAATTGTTAGTATTGTTAATAGCATTGTTATTAACATTGCTATTTTTTTTATTAACATTAGTAATTTGCTGCAGGCATTGCTATTAACATTGCTACTTTGCTATGAGCAATGCTATAAGCATTACTATATTTTTCGATATTTTCATTATATTTTCATTATATTTTAATGTCAGTATTGCTATTAACATTGCTACTTTGCTGTTAGTATTACTATTAGCAACAGTTAGGAAAAAAGTTATTATTCGACCCAATAACCAGTTGGTTGGTCAGTCCTCAAAATTAACTTTGAGTATTTAGTCTTAGCTAAAGCTTTTCTTATTCTGGTTCTCTCCTCCAGCGTCGGAATAACATCATTTTCTCTCAAACAATTTTCATAACTATCTCTGTCCTTGGTGTAAAACATACACAACCATTTTGCTTGCTCTCTCAAATCTTTCAATACAGAATTATATCTCTGTGAAATAACCCACACTGATTGTTTGGCGTGACGACCAGAGAATGCCAACTCTGATAACATATCCTTTTTCTTTGTTAATTCTTTTGTGGCGGAGCAATCATCAATGATGTATAGTGTGGGCTTGCCAGCATATTGTTTGAAAAATAAACGCAACAGTTCTTGCAGCATTTCTTTGCCGTTGCTAACGGGATTGACAATTATTATTTTTTTTATCTCTCGGATTATTTACATCTCTTATCCAGGATCTATTTTTATAAGCCTCGTTCTACTCTATGGTTGGACACAATATAATTATGTGTTCAAAAACTCCAACATACTCTTGTTCAAGTATGTCAAGAACAAACTCTGTTTTGCCGCAGCCTGTCTGACCACATATAATGGCACTGTGTGGATATTTAGGATATTTTTGTTTGTGCAAACTAGTATAGTGATTCTTTGAATCTTCCATCTACGAAATTGATTTGCGCGTCTTGTATTATATATATATATATAAATATTTAAAGGTTGATCTGCATCTGCTTTTTTATTTATTAGTATCGTTATGCCTTCACTACCGTTTTCTATTCTTCTTCCACTGCCGTGTAATAAATTGTCATCGCATGTTCTAAGGTCAAGCCACAAAGCATATGATTTTGTCAGATAAGCGTCAAGAGAAACATAGGTAAAGTTTAAGTCCCTCGCTACTATTTCTGTCTCTTTGTTTCTTTTTGATGTCAAGGCAAAAAAATTGTTGATTTCATCCCAATGTTGATATGCCTTCATGCCCTGACTATACAACTGATTTGGTACACCCTCTATTGTCATTTCAACCTTTTCAATCTTTGGGTTGTAAAAGGATTCCGTGTCTGTTCTTTCTGGGTCTTCAAACGGCATTAAAATATCTTTCATGCTTTTTGCTGGTACATTAATGTTGATATTCCAAAGGGTTTCAGATTTGTTTGCTATTATTTTTCTATGTGGCAAGATACGATCATACATAAATACTATCTTACCATTGATTTGCTGTCTTATTTGTCTGGATAATTCAACATCACTAACCATATCAAATTCCAAGCAGATATTTTTTATTACATAAGATGCATCAGCATCACTGCTTTTGATAACTTTGTTATAATCGTTAAACGTTAATTCATATTCTAACCTATCACCAAGCCCCGCTTGATAAAATGGCATATGACTTTCTAAGATTTCAAAGTCCAGTGGAATACAAAATCTATTTTTATAAGCTGCTGCTATAGCTTCATCTTCGGTGTCTGAGGAAGCATCTTCCGCACCAATTCTATCTTTTAACATGTTTGCTTTACCAATACCTTGGTAAGCTGTGTTTAATCGTTCAGTAGGGCTTTTCCATAAATCTACATAACAATGATATATATTACTGTCGTCTATTGACATGACTTCATTGCCACTTATTCTTATTGTCATTTTTTCACAATTGTTCTACCCAGATTCTGGAATAGAGTAGCGTTGGCGTCTGTTCTGCTTTTAAGTTCTTTTTCAAAGGCAAGACGAGCAGTACGTGGAACTATTACATCATTAGTACTTAGACTGGGAAATCTCACAAGCAGTTGCTGGTTTTGGTCTATTGTTGATGGATTATTAGTTATTACTACACTTGTGCGGATGCCCTTGGCACCATGAGGCTCTCTTAGTTTTCTATGAGGGTTAAGTTTGTTTCCGTAAGCTGACATTGTTTCTATTTTTTAAATATATTTTTTAAAATTAAATAAAATAAACAATGGCTACAGGAGGATTTGAAAATCTTACGTTTGATCCAAATGTTGATGCGGATGCCTTTATAAGTGAATTACTTGATGATGACAAACTAGAATTTATACAACCTGGCTCAGAATTCCAGAGACAAATTGTAAATGAAAATAACCATATTAATCAGCTTCAAGGGGAAGATAAAACAAAAGAACAGTTTACACAAAAAAGCTTGTTAGTAGATCATTTTTTTACTGAAGTTAATGCTGAGATTAGCGGAATTGATTATAAAAATGATTTCAAAGTGGCTGAGGACGAAATCAGTAGAACAATGTTATATGCAGTTTGGTTGGGGACAGATGATGTTCCACTTACCTATTATAAGGGAAATAATCCAGAAGAACCAATCAAGTGTTATAAGCTGGACACTCTACGTGCAAAACATGGCATTGACTTCGTAAATTTTGTTTTAAAAATGTATGATTATTTAGTGCCACGTGAAAGAAAGGCTCAGGGTAGGGCAGAATTAGCAGCCTTGGCAAAAACAAGAGATACCATCGCTGCAGAAAATATACCATTGCAAACTTTTTCAACAACTGAAGGTGTACAAAATACAGTAGATGCTGTAAATATAATTGAGAGTGATTTAAGTAATATAATAGATGAAACTCATCCTAAGACTGCTGTTCAAACAAAAACAGAAGGTTTAACAATACGAGAGATACGAGGTTTAGATAAGGTATTGCAAAGCTTTCGTGGAGAACTTACTAATAATCTCTCAAAGCTCACTGAGCTTGATAAAGACAAACAAAACAAAAACAAAAATTAGAACAGGTTAGCACCCCGGGGCAGGAGGTCGAGTTTCAACAAGAGCGCATACGTGACAGAATAAAGTGCACGACTTGAAACGGCGAGTGAAAACAAAGAAGCATTACGCAGTCAAATAAACAGGATAAAAGAAATTATAAATAAGGTGTTACAAGAAAACACAACATTGGGTGAGAGAATAAAAACATTATTCAGAGAGCAAGGTATAACAATAGTTAGTATTTTGACTGCGTTTGGTATGATTATTGGGGTTATTGTTGAGACCATTATTCCTACAACGGGAGGAGGGACTGCACCTGTTCCATCTCCTAAACCTGATCCATCAAGTGTCAAGGACTGGATAAAAAAAAACTAAGTAATCTTGGTAAACGTCTTGCCAACCTAGCTGGTAAAGCTGCTGCAGCACTTCCAGGAGTTATTGGTGCAATAGTATCATGGCTTTTATCTGCAACAGGTAATGTTATTAATTGGCTTGGTAACAATCTATGGGCTTTGCTTGTGTTTGTTTCCGGGTTGTTGGATGTGGCAGCCAAAGAGTGGTTTAGTAAATCTCGTAGATAAGTAATGCAGCAAGACCTATTACTATAGTACCAACAATTATAGTTGTTTTGTTATCTTCATCATGTTCATGTTCAATCGCTATTTTTTTTATTTCTGGTGGGTTATGCTCCACAGTTTTATGTATTGATTTATCAAAGTCTGGCAGGAATGTTTTTGTTGTGGTGCCTTTAAAAGGTTGAATAATTGTTGGTAGCACTGGTTTTACATTTACATCATTATTTAATCCTAATGCTTGTGCATCGGTTGCTATTACAATTTCATTATTGTAGTCTTGTATTGTTCCGATTCTTAATTCCATGTCACTTGGAGACATGTACAATCCACTTCCATAGACAAAATTTACTTTACTTCTTGCATATTTTAGAGTGTTTTCATATCTTGAAGTTTGACTGGGCAAGTCGATGTGGCTGTTTATTGCGTCCTCTACATTTGCTAAAAATTGTTTCTGTGCATCAAATGCCGTTCCAGTTCCAAGTATATCTGTTCTTGTTTGTGATTGTGCCCCAAGGATTGCCCAGCAGTATGTTCTTATGCTGTCATTGATTCTTTCTACTCCAGCTCTTGTAAATCCAGATGAACTATCTAGTATAAAAGTAGACCAGCTGTTGTCAGCCTCAGATCCTTGTGCAATGTAATCAATGTGATATGTTTTATCACTCTCGTAGACTGTAAAACTCATCGTTTTGTTGTCGTATACAGTATTTATCAAAGGATGATAACCAATATTTGTCCAGTAATTATAAATTGTTCCTAGACCATCATTATAGCTTTGTTTTTGTCTCCAGTCTGAATTTAAGTCAACGTTAAACTCCTTGCATATTCTCTCGTATGCGTTTCGGTTATATGTGTTATTAAACGCATTCCAATTTGAGTCTTGCGGTATTGCTACACTCATCTCAAATAATATTCTTCTGACTTGGTAATAGACATGAAATCGAAATAACGAACCAACCAGGGCATCAGCTTTTAAATGATTGTTGAAATCAATGCCACACCCAGTTGTCGCACACCAAATAGCAAAATTCAACTGGTTCTGCCAAAATAACATCCAATCTGTTTTCCCAGCGTTGGACTATAGCATCTGATTTGACGTATGGAAGTTTGTATTTTTCAAAGACATTGGAAAATGATGCTTTAAATCCTTTACCATTGGATGTAATGACTATGTTTTGATTTATTATATCTATCACTTTTTTGCTAAAAGTATTTGAATAGTGAGCATCTAGGTTATATTTGAATTCTTTAGAAATCATTTTTATTTGTATTTTATATATATATTAAAAAAAATGTTTCATACAATTTCAAACATAGACAATTCTATTAATTTACAACAGTATATCGATAATAGAAATGGAACTAAGCGCGTTGGATTAAACAGTTTTACATACACTATCGGTTGGTATAATATTATTCATGAAGTCATAAAGACAAAAAACCCAGATAAGGTGCATCGTATACCAAATGGACTCTTTAACTTTTACGAGTTGGCAGAACAGTTTAAATTGCTAAATGAAAATATTACCCTGGACATTATTGTCCAAGTTGCTTTAGCAATTTTAGATACGGCAGAAGAGACACGAATATCAAGCGGTCTTTCAAAAATGCTGGGATTCGAGGACAGGAAATGGTTAAAAGGTGTTAATAGTGGAATTCACCCAATTGATTTAGCTCCTTACAGCTATATGTTCATCTGGAACAAGTTAATACGAGTAGTAATTATTTCAATGGTGCACCAAGCACTATTATAGGGGTTGTACCTGTAGTAAATAAGCAGTATGGAGATATTGTATATACACATTTTTATCCTGAATATCACTGTCTTACGGGTGGTATAATTTCTGAATTAAAAATAGAAGTCAGAGATGAGTATGGCAACAAAATAGATAATCACGGTTTGCCTATGAGTTGTGTTTTAGAAATTATTTAAAAAATATATTTTTATAAAAACAACAACAATGAGTATATTTGGACCAACAGACCTAAAAAAACAGAAGACTTAGAGGCTTTGATAAATAATGTTCAAGATTTATATAGGCGAGTTGTGCCTTTTGTTAACCAGTTTAATCATTTGAAAAATAGAGTTGATAATCTTAAATATGGGATTATAACAATATTTGCAGAGGCTAAGGGCCCACTTGTGTTGAATAGAATACTCTCATTTGGTAACTGTGGAGCAGAAACAAATGTGGGGCATGTAATGACACGCCATGGACGGATTATGGGAATAGGTTTAGCAAGTGACCGATTAGTTGGTGACGTAACTGTAATAGTTTCTGTCAATGGTGTTGAACAACCAAATTATGGCATAACGCTTCACATCATCCCACGCAATCATGATAACTTTGATAGTCCTTTAGAAATTTGTGCTGGTTCTGTTGTTAACTTTGTATGCAAGGTTGCTAACGCTACCGCTGTTAATACGGCACCAAGTTTATATCCTGAGTTGCCAGTGGAAGACGGACAAAATTATAGATTACAAAAGATTTCAGAGATTGAACGAAAGTTAATTACAGAGCGAGACACACGCAAATCTCTTTATAAAAAATATAAACGTGGTATTAATATTACAGATGGAATTGACACTACCTTGATATCTGCAGGTGTTATTATGGCTGGGATTGGATTTGTTGTTCCAGTTTTGTTACCTTTGGAAATAGCAGCAATAGTATGCGGAGCTACAGGTGCTTGTATTAATTTTATCAGACGCAAGCTTAATGCAAAAGCTCAAAAACATCATGAAATAAAAACTTTGGCAGAGTCTAAGTTAAATAGTATACAGCAGTTAATACCAAAAGCGTTGAATGATGCACAAATATCTGAGCAAAAGTTTAAGATGGTTTTGGATGAACTGGAAAGATACTATAATTTGAAACAGGATATCAAACAAAAAAAACTTGAAATTAGTGAAGTTCAAAAAAAGGAACTAATAGAGCAGGGAAGAAAGGAAGCAATGGCAACCTTACAAAAAAGTCTAAAAAGTGTGTGATTTATTGTTTTAGTAGTGTGTTTGAGTATGATCCACCACCTTTGT
The DNA here is from genome assembly GCA_037043455.1 of Cyrtodaria siliqua. Taxonomy (NCBI): domain Eukaryota; kingdom Metazoa; phylum Mollusca; class Bivalvia; order Adapedonta; family Hiatellidae; genus Cyrtodaria; species Cyrtodaria siliqua. Next base: position 28,949 of record JAWPHD010017813.1, read on the forward strand.
ATTCAAGATCGGAAAATTGTTAATTTGAAAGTAATTCTGATAACAAATCGACAAATTTGTTTTGTATTAAAGAAACATTTTATAATATTACAAAAACATTTATACTTGTTTTCTTCACTACCCCTATTTTAAAAAGTTTGTTAACCTAAGTTTTGATGTTTAACCTCTATTTTGTAATATGTTATTCACTGCAATGTTAGTCCTTTTAATTATGATATTACTACAGGTCCTTTAAACGGTTCTATTAAAGGTGGTAATTCCTTTATATTGGATTCGGAGGATTCTAGTGAGATTTTTCACTTGCACAGGACTTTAAGCGATCAGATTTGTTAAGTTTGCAATCTTTTTTACTTTTAAGACCCCGCATGGTAATATTAATCAGCCTGCAGCGTTAAGGATTCCGACAAAGCCAGGAGGATAAAAAAAAGGAATAAAATTCATAATGTATAATGTATTAAAATCCTTTATTTTTTACTTTTATTGGTGTTTTCCTTTTCCTTTTTATCTTTTCGACTACTATCTTTTTCCTTTTTACCTTGTCAGGTTCTCTCTTTTTCCTTTTTACCTTGTCAGGTCCTCTCGTTCTTTTTGTCTTAACCATGATTTTTATTTAAATGTTGTTGTTTTTTTAATTAAAAATAAAAAAAAGTACAAACTTTTCCTAATTCTTCTTGCAAGCAAGTATAGTATTTTTTGAATTTCATCATCTATTATTTGATCTATAAAATCCAGCTCGTTTTTGAATTTCATCATCTATCATTTGATCTATAAGATCCAGCTCATTTGAAATTTCTATAAATTCCATCTCATTTGAAAATTCATCATCTGTTATTTGATTAGTAACTGTCAATATTATTAATTTAGTAGTTCTTGTACATTTTGTTTTAAACATATCCAATGGCAAATATTCAAAACCTTCACCTTCCATTTTTATATCTTATTTAATAAAAAAGTTTACACTTTTTTTAATAAAAAAATAAAAATTTAAACATCCAAATTTAAAACATTTTCACAATTCAAGTTTTAAATCTTGGGTTATTTAGCGCCTGTAACATGCTAAATAACCAGTTAAATCGACTTAATTTTTAGTAAACTGAACATTTTTGTGTGGTGGTTTTAGATTATTTGGGGTGATTTGGTTGTGGTCCAGAACCCCCAAAATACATATATATCTTTGTCATTATAAATATATAGGGAACCAAATCCCCCTTTACATTGAAATAAGAGAGAAATTATAATTTCTGTAAAACATGTAGATTACCACAAGTTGCTATTGTTTTCGTATATTTCATTTGAGACTTATTTCCCTAATATAACTGATAATTATGTAAGTTATATTGCCCTTGACTGCTTCTACACATGTCCTAGTATCTCGTCAACGGGATTTATATGTTATTTACTTGCTAAACTTATTTTTATCTGTATATATTTTAACATATTTTGAAATAACTAAGAAAAAATGAAATGTTCAACTTGTATTTCTATTTATTTAAATATATGCAAGCATAGGTAAATCGAAATGATACTACATTAATAATTCGAGATGATTTATTTAATTTTTGAAAAATACTCCCGCATGTCGCTTTAAAGTCGTCATAGAAAGCAAATTAAAAAAACGAATCCACCTTTGAGATAACGTTCTGAATCACGTATTCGAAGACAAGACGAAACGAAAATGATATCTCTAAATTTATATTAAGTTGTCTCATCCATCTCCCGAGAGGTGTGTCTACACCACATGTGATATTATGTCACCAGGGCATTAATAAAGAACAAATTCGTGCTCATTGCTACTCACTTTAATAACCTTTAAAGCTACATTATTTTTTATGTCTGATCGTATAGTGGTATATTAATTCTAACAGACTCTACTGTCCAACAAATCTCTACATTCCAACCAATTTTACCAGATCCTAACAGACTCTCACAGATTCTCTCAGATTCTGCTCGCGCTAGTAAACATCCTTGTATATACCTGCACGCACGTGCAATCATCTTATTGGATTTCTACACATTTATTCAAATGGTCGTTAAAGGTATCCCGCCTACGGTATACCTGAGTATTGGTCATTTACTATTAACTGCGAGATACTTCTACCACTTGTTATCAAACCATTATTATTACTTATTAAAGGGTCTGGTAGTGTTACAAACATCTCCCATATTAAATTTGAAATGTTATAATTAAATTAGAACAAATTTAATAGAGTTCTTTGACTAAAATGTAAGATTAAATGTTTGTGCCATTAGTCACTGTATAACTTATAAATAAATCCAGTTACACATAGAAGAAAGAATGCAGTTCAAATCCACGGTAAATGTAAATGCTACGGCAGGTAAATTCACTATAGGTAATTCCGAACACCTGTTGTTGATATCGTGGTACCGTAGTTCCAGTTAGCTATAGGTAAAAGATAAGTGTCCAGCAGTTACTCTCCACCCGTAGCTCACTAATTGTATACACCAAAGGTAGGGGTTTACTGATCTCCTAAATGCTTCCAATTAGTTCCCAACAGGTTCATATTTACACACATCGGCGCAAATACTTGAGTATTGCAAAAGTTAGTAATGTATGGGGTAGCATTCAGGACTAAACCACTATTAGTCCGTCTAAATTACACATGTTATATTTACAACAAGTTCAGTTTCATTTTCTGACTGACGTCACCAGTTTATATAACACCAGTATATATAAGTGTATATATTAGTATACAATGTTCACAATTACATAATGTATATATATAGCGCTAGTCTCTAGTATTACACGTGTGTTCACAGTTCTACATATATCGATATATCCGGATATTTACACAGATACCGTGTCTTGAAGATCAGACGGTATTTTCTGTCCATTGCCTTATCACGTGATGAAAGGGATGCTGGACCCTTTTCAGCAAAACATACTGACCGGGAGTCTGAGCCGGCATCGAAGCCCTTCGATCTTCTCTGAGAGTTCACCCTATACGCACACAAAACTTTTGGCAGAACAGAGTTTTTATACTTTTACCCCCCGTGATCAGAGCTGTTAAGGCAATTGTCCCAAATGAAAATCCCCAATTTTGAAAGGTTGAGTTTTCTAATTCCCCAATATGGTGTTGCATTGGAATGACTGCATTGTTATTTGAAAGTATAAGAGGAAGGGTTCACTGTCCAATCTGCTTTATGTTTGCATGATGTATTAGTACTTAATACCCAAATAGTATTACTCTCAGCTTTTTCTGAACCATACAGAAATATGATTCTTAACTTACAATTCAAATAACACATACGTTTGAAGCCTAAAGCAACCCACTAATCGCTTTGATAGCTGATATTATCTTACTTGTTTTCTCACTTTATGTCTGTCTGTCGGATTTTTTTTCGTGAGAAACGCTTCTTGCGTGAGATAACAGAAATGTCATTTTCGTTTTTACGTGGCTTGAAATTAATTGCACCTATAGATTTTTTATTCTCATTATATTCATCTGAACTAATTGACATGTTATCGGAATCTGACTCTCTCGTTTTGATGAAAATGAGATGGGTGTTTCCACAATTTCCTTATCATCTGACGAAAAAGAGGGATGTGTGATGGAAACACGTATCAAATTAGGAACATTGGTGTCAGAATTAAAGTTTTCATGATCTGAGTTATGTGCTTGTTTACTTTGAGAACGGATTCTTTGACCAATTTAGCTAATGACAGTTTATCGTCAGCATTACTGTCAGATGTATCTGAGGTGGGGTTAGAATTATGATCACTTATCGGTGGAACCACATAGTTAGTTTTCCTATTTGGTCGACTTACTTTATCTGTAGGTATCTTCCACTCATCAACATTAGCTAAGCGGAGATGGTGAAAGTGGACCTCGGTGACAGTTCCATCAATCTGGCTCTTGATAGTGTATGTGACAGGTGTAGTTTGTTTGATATTGCGATAATAAGGACGCCATTTTGATTCTAATTTGGTCTTTTGAGTGTGGTTTTTATAATAGACAGGATCACCAACTTCAAAAGTGACTAGTTTAGTATTTTTATTTGCATATTTGGCCTGTCGGCATTTGGCATTATTAAGATTTTGAGGAACCAAGAGAAATGACTTATGCTGTTGTTCGAGTGCGATTTTCCTCATCCACATATCCTCACCCGCATATTTTCTGCGTGGTTGTAGGATTGTTTCTATCGGCAACACAACATCCCTACTGTATAATAGAAAGAATGGGGGAAATATAAACGACTCACTGACATTAAAGCGAATTGCAACTAAAGCTTGATTCAAATACATATCCCATGTATTCAAATTATCCTTCAATGTCTTTGCTAAAATATCACCTAACACGCGATGGTACCGTTCGATATTGTTACTCTGAGGATGGTAATAGGACGTAGTAATATGATGAATGTTCAAAGTAGCCAGGATCTCTTTAACAGTTCTATTTATAAATTCACCCCCATTATCTGAAACCAGGGCAATCTAAGCCCCTTATCTTGGAAATATTTCGTCAATTATCAAATGTGCGATTGTTGCAGCACTTTTATCTGGCATAGGAAATGCCTCGGGAAAGCTCGAAAATAGGTCAATAAAACTTACGATGTACTTGATACCAGACAGTGATGTTGTATATGGGCCAGAAACGTCCACAGCTATCTTTGCAAATGCATAGTGAGGAATATCAGTTTCTTGAAATTGAGGTTTGATCTTTTGCAAGTTTCTTGTTTGACAAGTAACACAACTAGAGACATAATTCTTTAAACATGTTTGACCAATAATACTTCTGTTTAACTGTTTCATACGTATTGTCAACTCCCATATGACCATTAGTGTCATGATATTGCTGAATAACCTCTAATCTTATGTGACTTGGTAGATAGATACGTAAGATAGGATCGGAATCGAAGTTTGAGATATAGTACAATATATCATCGTGAATAACATGCCTATTTGCTAAGGTAGGTGTTAATTTGTCATTTCAAATTCCCGCCTTAATTTCTACTAAAACTTCGTCTTTTTCCTGTTCAGTTACCATGTCTATGCCAGGTTGGAGAGTAGATTTTGCAAATGATCTTCGAGATTAACATTGCACTTAACATACCTCCATGGCTCAAACCTGTTCGAATTCAGTGCATTAACTTGATAGGTGTTATCATTGATGTCAGGGTCATAACCCTCGGCATTCTCGGGTACAGCATCTAAGGGCAAACGAGATAACATGTCTGCGACACTGTTGGTCACCCCTGGGATGAACTCCAACTTGCAGTCATAGCCCGCGATAGCGAGAGCCCACATTTGAATGTTCTTATTTTGCATAGGAAAATCTAACAGATATTTCAATGGAAGGTGATCTGACCTAATTATAAAGGTTGCCCAATGTAAAAGTGATCTAACTTCTGCAAGGCGTAATGAATCGCAAAAAGCTTCTTCCTCTATAGTAGACAAACGACATTGGGTATCACTCAACTTGTGGGACAAAAAGTGAATGAGTTTTTCATATTTTATACCGGGAACAGCCTCAGTTTGTTCATCAACTGGCTGTGTCAAACAAACTCCTATGCAGTTGTTACTTGAATCCGTATAAAGGATATAAGGTTTGCCTTGGTCAGGGTAATCTAACATTGGTAATATTGCTAAACTGTTCTTCAAACTTTCAAAAGCCTCCTGACAGTTAGAGTCCCATATTTTATTGTGAGAATTAAGATTGATTGTGCTATTTCCGAAAACTTTGAAATAAATCGACGATAATAACTACACATACCAATAAAGCTGCGTACCTATTTTATACAGTAAGGTACAGGTAATGCTTTTATGAATTCCAGTTTCTTTGGATTAGGTTAATTTCCGTCGCTATTGATAACAAAGCCTAAATACTCAGTCTCAGCTTTTAGAAAATTACACATTTTTTAAACGATGTTGCCTTAACCGTTGAAATACTTTTTCAATGTGTGCCAAATGTTCTTCAAGTGTAAAACTGAATATCAAGATGTCATCAAGATAAGCAGTTGTGAAACTGTCTAACCCAGCAAGAACATGTGACATAAGTTCTTGAAATATAGCTGGTGCATTGGTTAACCCAAAAGGCATGACATTTCACTGAAATATACCTTTGTGACAAGCAAAAGCTGTCTTTCCAATGTCATCTTCGTTCATGGCTACTTGCCAATAACCTGATTTGAGGTCTAGTAATGAAACGTATTAAGGGCCAATAAGTCGTCTATCAATGGCAAAGGACACGCGTTTGATTTTGTAATTTTATTTAAGGCCCGAAAATCTACACAAAATCGTTTAGACCCATCCTTTTTATCTACAATGACCAGAGGGAAACTCCAAGGAGATTTTGATCTGGAAATAATATTTGCTTATAACATTTCTTCTATTGCCTGTTCAACAATTGTTCGGTTGTTTAGTGGTGTGTTATAGGGTCTTAATTTAATTGGTTTATGGTCGCCTGTGTCAATTTTTATTTTGACTGTTTCAGTGTGACTTAAATCAGTACATTTATGTGCAAACGGATCAGCATTTGTTTTTAGTATTTTAATTAATTTTGACTTAAATTCGGGGGGAGCATCAACGCTATCAAATTCACTTTGATACTTAAGATCACCATCCTGATCTTTAGTTACACTAGAAATTTGTTGATTCCGAATTAATTCTATTTTTGCAACGGCACATCCCCTACCTAAGGAAAATATTTTGTTTGTGGTGTTTGTTAACAAAATAGGAACAATTTTTATCTCTTTTTACTTTTGAAACTGAATTTGCAACTAATATGGTTCATAGCTAAGAAAACCACGTTCAACTGCTGAAACTTGGTAAGTTTGACCATTTGTTTGAAAATTAGGACTTTTCCTAACTCGAAAATGACAAACTACGCTTGTTTGAGGTGGACGTTTAGTTTTAGACTTCAGTCGAATTATCGATGAAATGTGAATATCTTCCTGAAGTGGTACATATTTACCAGCGACCCTAATACATCCAAGGTCATAATAAATACGGACACCATTATTAAGCAACCAATCTTTTTCTATTATTATTCTCCTATTCATGCCCCTGACCACGTAAATGTTATGACTCATATTGATACCCCGAATCTCAAACATGATTTCTGTGCTCCCATCGCAAGAAAGCGGTACAGCAGTAACAGACTGTAAGTAAGCTTTGTGAGTTGTATCTAACTTTGGTTTTAGTTTAAGTTTGTCATAAAAATGACACCTCACTTCCGGTGTCAATTAACGCCCTAAGTTTTTGTTTCTGGATCCTTAACAAACAAGAATTTGGATTTGATGTTAATGCAATATTAAATGTGGATTTGCTTCTATTTCTCCTCCCACCGGCTTCTACATGCGAGGAGTGGAATCTTTTAACTGACCCTTAGCCAGTGTACGTTGCTGTCCGTTCAACCAATTTGTCTCATTTCGACATTCACTGGCAAACTGACCTATTTCTTGGCACTGCCAGCACACTAACCGTGTACGGTTGATCGGCCTACGACGGGATTTATTTTCAGTAATAGCACTTACTTCCCGTTTTTTCTTTCGACACTCGTCCACTACATGACCACTCTTATGACAATAAGAACATTTTTGCCTACTTAAATGGTCAACTTCCATGGGCTGTTCATGTGTCGTTTCATCATTCTTATAATGATGACCTGTCCTTCACTGAAACCTCTTTCGAAGGTTCTGTTCTGCTGTTGCAGTAGGAATTGCATCTTGCAACGTGTTTGGGTTGGTTCGCATGACTCGAAGTTTCATTCTATCGTCATGGAGACCATCGTTAAAATACCCTATCAATTGCCTTCACTAACGGCTTGCGCCTGACCTACAAAGGCGTCATCACCTAAGGCAATAAGACGTTCTGCATATACATGAATTGTCTCATTACGTTTTTGAAGGACTTTGCGTACTAACAAAAGTGCATGTTGTGGGTCAACAACTTCAGCGAAATGAGCTTGAAGTTCTGCTTTAACTTGTGCCCATGTGTGGGTAGGGTTTGCATCCATATACCTTTTCAAGAAATCACTAACGGGACCCTTACTCGCCCAATAAGCATCCAATTTAATACTGTCATTTGCCATGCCAACCAACAAAGAGTATTTCTCAATATGTTTTACCCAATCCTTAACTAATTTGCTCTACCCCTCAAATGGCGTTATAACTTTGGCTACACCCTGAGCCCCCATGGTTGTTGTTAACCCCGAAAGCTGATCACCCATTACCCTAAACATGTTAACTAACGCAGCCTGTTCTGACATAATTGCTAAAGTAATACAGTAAAGCTACTCACGGTTGTCGAATATGCCTCCAGTTCGTCTTGTACGTATTGCACAATTGTCACCAGCCATCAACCAAGTTCAATAATGATCGAATAGTGTCCACAAATATGGTCAGAAGATTCCCACAACACCAAGTTCGAAGTGTTAATTATGTCGAATTAACACATACTCCTGATCACGATAGCACCAAAAGAAGTCCTGTGACACCAGGGCATTAACAAAGAACAAATTCGTTCTCCTTACTACCCACTTTAATAACCTTTAAAGCTACCACATTTTAATGTCTGATCGTATAGTGGTATATTAAAACTAACAGACTCAACTGTCCATTGGCAACAAATCTCTACATTCTAACCAATTCTACAAGATCCTAAAATGATTCTTATTGGATTTCTACAGGACGTAACAAAGTATCCCGCCTACGATATACCTGAGTATTGGTCATTTACTATTAACTGCGAGATATTCTACCACTTCCTATTAAACTATTTTATTACTTATTAAAGGGTTTGTTAGTGTTACACCCAGTTACATTGCATGCAACTATTTTGCAACAGTTAGTTAAGACCTCACGAGTCCTGCATATATGCTACTACATCAAATCGGTTTCCGATACCAGCGGCTCTCCAGCCTACCCTTCCGAGGTCCATCCCATGCGGCTACTACACATTACTTCAACCGGGAGTCCACGATTGCGTTTACGTAGGGAAGTGTTATATACAGCGTTCCAGATTGTTGAATTTACTCGTCATAACCAATTCAGGGGAAATTCAATCATGCAGGGAAAAAAACACGTTAGAATGTGTGTTTTTGCACACTCGTTAATTCAAGGTGAAATATTTGACAGAAATGTTTAAAGAGTTCAGCAATTCAGAAATAAAACAGTCTCAATATTACCAACAAAGAACTCGTGTATATCTATGTATATTTTTAATAGTTTTCATTAATTTTTGAATAATTAAACAATATATTTGATGATGTTTAACATATTTCATTTTGATTTGGTTCATTTTACTGAATTATATTTTGCAGTGGCACGGTCATGGTTGGGACCGTGTATGCGATAAACCGCATATTCTTCGAGGAGATGGGTACATATGATGAAGGCATGACGTGTAACTGTACAAAAAAAAAAATGCAATGTTAGCCCAATTCTCCCTCTATCGGTATTCTCGATTGCCATATGGCATCCCGATCGTCGGTTGTGTGGTGTAAAAACTGAGAGATTAAATGAGAAACTATCCTTTTATATGTACTATTATCAGATGAAAACTTACCCTCATTTGCGGAAAATAACCGTACACAAGCTCCTTATGTTTAGGCTCCATCCAAACTTCTATTGCTCGCTTGTAGTTAAATTGCTCCACGGCTTCCCGCCCTCCAGGAAATGTGTACGGCTGAGGCCTGCCCATGTGACCTATGTGGGAACATGGAACATGTACCAGTCGCCCTCCACACAACCATATCTGTAAAAACAAATTACCAACACATATGATAGATAATTGCATGCAGTAATGGAGATCTGATATACAAGGCAGTAGAGTTTTAACGCTTTATGAGGTGGTGAAAGAAAATTTTGATTTGATTTTGAAACATATCTAGAAACATTTTGCTCCAAACAATTAAGAAGTGGTATAACAAAAATAAGATTATCTGCTCATTGTTTAAGAATAAGAACAGGGAGATACTCTAGAGGGAGAACAGAGAGAAATGAAAGAGTGTGCGAAATTTGTAACACTAACGATATGGAAGACGTGTACATTTTTATTTTGATCTGTACTACTTACTCTAACATTAGAAACATATATATTCCTAAATATTACACAACTAGACCAAGCATGTTTAAATTTGTGGAATTGTTGCATTAAACAAATATATTATTCTTAGTTTAAGTAAATTTATTTCCGATGCGCAGGTATTAATTCTTGCTATATCCAATTTAACAGACTAAAATAACGAGGTATCTTATTTCAGAACATCCTCGTTTATCATTGACATACCATAATATGTGTATTTGTTTTGTTTAAATATATATGAAGCAACGAAATTGTGTTATATATGCAATGTTAAAATCTGTCACTTGTGTATATATTATACTTGCCATATTTTTGTAATGATGAAAAACTGGAATAGTTTGTCAATAAAAGTATCTATCTATCTATCTATCTATCTATCTATCTATCTATCTATCTATCTATCTATCTATCTATCTATCTATCTATCTATCTATCTATCTATCTATCTATCTATTTATCTGTCTGTCTGTCTGTCTGTCTGTCTGTCTGTCCGTCCGTCCGTCCGTCCGTCCGTCCGTCCATCCATCCATATCATCCATCCATCCATCCATCTATCCATCCATCCATCCATCCATCCAACCATCCATCCATCCATCTATCATTTGACGATGGCATTTCACGTTCAGAATCATGCCATCAGTAATACAAGGTGTAACCTCTTCTATTATCTTAAAATTTGAAATAAATACTACCTTTTATCAAGGGTACTAAACATTGACTCTAGCTTTGTTTTTGGAGATATAATAAACCGAAAGGCAGTGACACTTCAGAGGTATTGACAAGGATTAAATATATATCTATCATTAAAGCTGCGGATCACTGACACCAGCTCTCGCCCAAAATTGAAATAAATCCGCTGTACACTGTTTTCTGATTTGAAACTTAAAAAAATTGCAATCATTACAAGATGGACTATTAATCTCCGCTAAAAAAATGTGATCGGACGATCACAAATAAATAAAAACTATACACCGCAATGTGTGATCTGCCTCAAAATGCAAACAGATCGTTCGCTCGGTAATATGTGAGCAGCTTTTGAACACATACAAAAGGAATACCATTATCCGATTTTTTTAATAATCGTTGAAGTACAGAAAAATAATGAGTTGAAATACCCTCTTTGAGTAATTATAATCCTTGTATATACGTATGAAGATTCATTGACTCTCGTTTTCATATATACAAAAATGAAACTTCCACTGATGTTGATGCTGATTGTCGAAACAGCAAAACAGGAAAATATTAATGATGTTTTAAGAATAATTAGATAGACCGCCAATAATAGTCCAAACAAAGATGTTTTTGAAAAGTTCAGTACACAAGGTAGTAAGTCCCCTTTTTGTTTAAACATGCATTTTGGCCACAAAAGAAATTAAATCTAAGAAAATCACCGATATTTGTCCGAGACAATTATCTGTATATGTTCCTTACCAAACAAATTAGAAAAACAACAACATTACACAGAGTGCGTAGATGGCAGCTTTTGATTATCAACAATCATCAAATTAGCTCCCTTTAAACATTCCATATCATCCATAAAAGAGTATTGCTTGGCAAATTTGAAACTTTTTTATTGGATATTGAATAATCACTTAAGTGTGCTTACAAACAGCAAACATTGTTTTATTAAAACGCTGTTTAAGCTTGTATACGCCCTCAAAATCTGGCCTATGGAAATACCAGCAGAAAAGTCGGAAGTTTCTTTTTTTGCTCAGTATAATTCCATAAATGGGCTCGAGTCAATGTATAGTACCTGTGCATATATGAACTGTGGCTTATACAGTAAGAAGAAATAGTATATATACCCTCCAGGACATTTCGAAATTTTCTCCTCCCCATATGGTCATGCCTTCGTCATATGTACCCATCTCCTCGAAGAATGTGCGGTTTATCGCATATCCGGCCCCAACCATGACCGTGCCACTGCAGTTATAATTCAGTTAAATGAACCAAATATATTCGATTTCTTAAATAAAACATGTTAAACATCATCAGATATATTGTCTATAAAAAAATAAATGCGAACATTGTGCAACCTTCACATATACAATTATATTTTCATTACACGAACACTATTTTAATATAAACTATAAAATACAAACAGAATCTCACGGTAAAGGGGCATGCTTCTGCTCGCCAATCTGGTCATTACGGAAAAAAGTCAATCTCCAGTCGAAGCCATAACGAGTTATATATTCGGCAAAGAACTTGTATTCAAATGAGTCTTTTTGCACGTAATCAATCGTGCCCATGGCTACGGTCGTCCGGTCGGCTTTTATTTCTGACAGCAATGGTTGTAACCTGTTATAGAAATTGGAAAACACTATGATACATAGAAAAATACTGATGTTGTTGAAATTATTGCTAACTCGTTGTATATTTCACTTTCAATTAATTTCAAGTCTTATGCATCTACATACCAGTCAATGTTGACCTCCATGTGGCAGTCAAGGAAAATAATGACTTCTCCCGTAGAGTTTCTGAACCCCGTGAGCCGCGCTTGTACCAGCCCCTTTCTCTGTGGTATTCGAATAATTGTAACAAGACCCTTGGGAAAATTAGAATCGATGTAGGCGTCTAAGTCCTCCTTTAGTTCTTCTGTAATGGAAATAATGTACAACTTGCTGTATGTATATGGTATGTTCGACCTTAAGTTCTTCTGTAATGGAAATAGTGTACAACTTTCTGATTTATATGGCATTTTCTACCTTACATTCTCTGTAATGGCATTGTTGTACAAACTGCCTATGTTTATGACATGTTCTACATTACATATTCTGTAATGGCGATGCTGTACAAAGTGCCTATGTATATACATGTTTTACCTTACATTCTCTGTAATGGCAGTGTTGTACAAAGTGTTTATGTATATGACATGTCCTTGTATACACATGTGCATTTTGTACAACACTGCCATTACAGAGAGTGTAAGGTAGAACACGTCATATACATAGGCGATTTTTACAACATCGTCATTACAGAGAATGTAAGGTAGAACATGTATATAAATAGACACTTTGTACAACATTGCCATTACAGAGAATGTAAGGTAGAACATGTCATATGCATAGTCACTTTGTACAACATCGCAATTAAAGAGAATGTAAGGTAGAACATGTATACAATGGCAATGTTGTACAAAGTATCTATGTATATACATGTTCTACCTTACATTCTCTGTAATGGCAATGTTGTACAAAGTGTCTATGTATATACATGTTCTACCTTACATTCTCTGTAATGGCAATGTTGTACAAAGTGTCTATGTATATACATGTTCTACCTTACATTCTCTGTAATGGCGATGTTGTACAAAGTGTCTATGTATATACATGTTCTACCTTACATTCTCTGTAATGGCAATGTTGTACAAAGTGTCTATGTATATACATGTTCTACCTTACATTCTCTGTAATGGCAATGTTGTACAAAGTGCGGATGTATATGACATGTTCTACCTTACATTCTTCTGTAATGGCGATGTTGTACAAAGTGTCTATGTATATGACATGTTCTACCTTACATTCTCTGTAATGGCGATGTTGTACAAAGTGCCTATGTATATACAGGTGTTTATGTGTTTTGTGATTGACTGTCCTCCTTGAATGCTACTTTTTCTGTCCGATCTTTTTATATTTCTTTCTACATTACATTCTCTGTAATGGCAATGTTGTATAAAGTGCTTATGTATAGGCCTATGTATATACATGTTCTACCTTACATTCTCTGTAATGGCAATGATGTACAAAGTGCCTATGTATATACAAGTTCTACCTTACATTCTCTGTAATGGAGAGCTGTACAAAGTGTCTATGTATATGACATGTTCCAC